>JASVER010000035.1:6065603-6088033 GCA_030449065.1 Oceanodroma leucorhoa
GGCAGCCCTCCCCAACCCCCGGGCCGCCGGGGCCCACCGCGGCCGCCCGCCGCCCTCAGCGCCGGCCGCGTCCCACCACAACAAAGGGGGAGGAGGGCGTGGGGAGGCGCCCCCGTCCCTCGCCGGGACCAGGCCCGTTCCGTCCCCCCTCAGCCCGTACGCAGCCGGCGGGACACCCCTTCCCGAGGAGCGGCCGCCCGGCGCCCCCCTCCCGCGGTGCGGCCGGGCCGCCCGCCGAAACCGCCCCGGGACCAACCTCTTCCTCGGCGAGCTGCGCGGCCGCCCTCCTCCCTCAGCGCTGCCTTCTCCTGCGCGCCCGCCCTCCCCGCGCCCATTGGCTGCCGCCGTGCCCCGCCCCCGGCAGTGGGCGGGGAGGCAGCGCATTGGCTACTCMGCCCGTCACTTGAGTCAGAGAGGTTGGGGATTGGGCAGCGGGCGCGGAGGCCCGGCCCGCGCCGCCGATTGGCGGATTGAGCCGCCAATCGAGTGCCGGCGGTGGGAAAAAAAATAAGGCGAGAGAAATTAAAAAAAAGACGCGAGGCGAAGGGAGACGGAGCCGGGTGGGCGGTGCTGCGTGCCCCGCGCGGCGGGGGCGGGGAGGCGCCGCTCATTGGTCGTGCAGGCTGCCAGTCTTCGCCCCACGCGCCCGCTAGGGGCGGTTGATCGGGAAAGGAGAAGCGGGAAGGCGGTTTGAGTGACCCGCAGGCGCGCAGCCGCACTGGCGGTGTAAGTGGTGGGGATGTTTCCCGTAACCTTCCGCGCCGGGCGCGGGTGGGAGCCGAGAAAAAGTAGTGCGCTCCCTCCCGCCAGAAATTACCTCAGGGACCGCGGCGGGCCAGGCACAGGGATWGCTCCGGGCCGCCTGCCCTCGAGCGGCCAATAAAGCCGTAAATAAATCTAAGTTTAAATGCTCCTTGGACGAGGGAGGGTGAAATCTCTTCCCTCAGAGCGCCGGTGCGGGGCGGCAGCCATGGCGGCCCCTCAGGGGGCACGACGCCCCTCTGTCCCCACAGCCACGGCCCGAGGACAGGCCCCTCGCCAGGCCCCGTTTCCCTGAGCTCATCCCCAAACAGATTTAAGCGGCCCGAGGCTTCGTCCCCTGGGATCACGTACAGCTCCAGGCAAGGACGGGCCCTGCGGAGCTGCTGYGATCCTGGCGGTCCCCGAGGTGTGACGCTGAGATAAGGCCACCCTGAAGCCTGCCCGGCCTCCCCCTGCCTGCTGCTGCCTGCACCAGCCTCGGGGCTGCCGGCGTCACCGCACGGCGTGGGGRCTGCCCCCGTCGTGTTCCATGGCTCTTAAGAGAGCGGTTTTCCCCTCATGTTGGTGGTTTTTTTCTTAGCAACTGCCTTCAGTAGACTCTTCACAGCTTTAACCACCTGTGGTACGGTAATGATGTAATATAACCAAATTCCTGCGCGTAAGTAAATGCCCAGGCTCACCACAAGTAAATTAGAGCCTGTTGGCGGCCGGGGACCCGCCAGCATGCAAAACCTGTCACTGCTTTGTCTACAGATGTCCTTGCGGTGATGCCCGGCAGGTTCCCTGAAGCACGAGTGGGCAGCCACAAGACAGCAGTTTAACGGGGTTTGTTTGCGGTTTGTTTGGGTGAAAAGGCCTGTTCCTGCTTTGCTGTAAGTCTGCTGGAGATGCTCTGGTTCTTTGCTTCCACTYTTTGATACTTTTCCTTGTTTACCCCCCCACCCCACCATATACCTCAACTGCAGGCCACTTCCCTTATACCTGAGGTCCCATCTCACCAGCATTAACAGCTTGCTTTCCAGAGGCACGTTCCTCTTCCAGACTGAAACGGTTTCTGCACTCGGTGACGTAGGTGTTATGATTCAGCGTCTTGGGCACGTATCCCATCTCAACAGGCTTGGTATTCTCAGGARCCAGGTGAGGCACCTCTCCCATCATTTAGTCCTTCTGACAGAATGATAGATGTGGACTTGCAGAAATCTCCCACTTGCTTTGTCTGTGCTTGGATTTTCCCAGCTTGAAGCATACATGCAGCTTATTCAGGTTTTTTTATTGTATTTTTCCCCCAACTCCATCAGTTTGAGATTCAAGCCAGTCATAAAATAAACACAGAAGTAAAACGAAGATACCCGCTGCAGACAATGCAGAGCTGCTAACAGATTACCATCATGTTTCTGAAAGATAAGGAGGTGTTCCAGGCATGTTGTACCTGGAAACAGATACAGGCTATTCAGCCAGCACAGCACTTGCTTTGTGGAGGTTTCACTGCATTCAGAGAGAATTTTTTCTATGAGCAGCAAGTTAATTAAGCTCAGTTTTTCTATGGATTTGTGTCAGACATTCCCTTCACCTCTCTCTCCACTGCAATAAATCCACAGCCCCCTCTCCTCTTATATCCCCGAGGCTAACTTCTGATATAGCCAAAGCTCCCTTCTATGTCCCCAACCTACTTTTATTGGCTTGCCGTCTGGGCACAGAGCAGCACAAGCTATGGCTGGTTCAGGGCTATGCGTGTGCTGGCTGGCCAGCTGCCCACCGTTTCTCTACTGCCAAGGAAGCCAAACAGTGCTGATAAGGGCTGAGCTTTCTCTGCCTTTCTCCCAGGCGGAGCACTAACAAGGTTTTTATTTTCTAATGCAGCYGCTGTTTGCCATGAAACTTGACAGACCTTGTGTTTCCAAAAGCTCTGTGTCTCTGTTAGGTTTGGTTGAAATAGGTCGGAAGGTTGACAAGCTTATACTGGGGGACTCTAACAAAAACCCCAACATTTGCATAAACCTCCTTTCTTTAGGAAAGGAAATGGCAAGCAGCAGCAGAAATAAAGCAAATGGAAGAAGGCGGCATTGCGGCTGCAAATCACAGAGCCTAGAAGTTACCTGAGAAGCATGGTTGCTGTGGAGAAGCCAGCCAAGATGTGCATCTGCAACTTAAACACCGCTCTAGAAAGGGCTCCCAGCCACACACGTACAACTGCAGAAATAGTACCCAATTTGGTAAAAACAAAGAAACAGCAAAACTCAATCCCTGATACCAAAGCTGGATACTGTCAACTAAACCGTGTAGCTCAGCACATTTGGGATGTTAGCGGTTAGGTGCAGATGGTTGACAGTCCCATTTGGATTTGAAYCTGCAGTGGAAGAGCATCAGCATCGCTCGCAAGGTATGTTAATGTGTGTCCGAAGGATCAACATCCTCACAAATGGCATTCTTGTACAGAGAGACAGAAACGGCACAGTGGTATTTCACGGTCACCGATCTGCTAGAAAGAACAAGGGAAATAATCTAAGAACTAAAGGAAACACGATGAAACGGTAGCTGGCTGCACTGTGCTACAGAGAACACATGTTGACTTCCCAAAGGCTGTGTCCAAATCCCCTAAGAGGTAAAAGAAACACAACACCAATATCAGATAACTTCAAAGACACCTAGGATTTCTAAATGACCCRACACTACCACTACGTGAAGGTGGAGACAAGCATGAAGTGCAATGCCAGGAAGGCAGGGCTTGGAGGCAGAGCCAGCCAAGATGTGCATCTGCAACTTAAACTTTTTGTGTTGAGGTCATAATTACCAATGTGTCAATATGACCTGTTAAACTGAAAAAAAAAATGGAAGAGCCTTGAACAGAGTTGTGTTGCAAAACGATCAGCCAGCATGTACAAGACAGGAAATATGTATGACAAAAATGACCATAAATCCATGAAGAACCACTGCTAAATGCTCCCAGACTTCTTAGCTCATTCTACTGAAGCACTAGCATATACTTCMATAAGTGCTTTGTTTCTTACATCAGTGACTGCAGTGCTGCTTCCCTGCTTACTATAAAAGCCATTTGAGCATGTTATTTTCTCTCTAAACTTACGTGAAGGTAGCTTTCATCATCCACAAATCTGCAAAAGATTATGAAAGAGAGAATGGTTCACAGAGGAGCTGGGTCTGGGAACTGTGAGAGGGACAGCTTCCCTTTCATGCTGCATTATTTCATGGCCAAATGGCATGAAAGCAGCCTTTCCATGTCATTGTAGGACTGCCTGCCACAGGGGCGAACGGTGCAACACTTGCAAAAGCTTCCCCCCGTGTAGGTAACAGCATGAAACGACTCCTCTCGGATTGAGATTGTGTCTCCCTCAGSCTCAGAGGGTTAAGTACGGGCTTAAACCACTTCTCCTCGTATCGCATGAAGTTTGTATGCAGCTTCACACTGTATCACTTCTTGTGGCAGCACGCAGAGGGTTAAAGAGGACACCACACTGTGCTTTTCCCATCACATAATAAGGAGCATGTCAGTTGACTTTCAAGACAACTGACTGCTGGCGTACTGTCCAAACAGGCATTACATTAAAGTGACTAGAGAAGAGCTTTAACATAAATGAAAAGGAAGCTGTTGCATGAGGCATTAAMATCTCCAAAATGAATAGGAACTTCTACTCAGTCGTACCGGCATACAGTATATTAAATATGGGCAAAGGGCCAAGTACTCCTCAAACTTCAAAAAAAGCTGTGACTTAAGGCTGGGAGTAACAGCAAAATACATAAAAAGGCATTTCTTATTTCTGGTCTTCTATTTATCTTTTCAGTAATGAAATTTCTCTGAAATGTTGTAACTCAAATCTGTTCACTACCTCTTCTGAAATGCAGAAGTATGTTTCCAATATTACATAAATCACTGTTGTTTCAGACTGGGCTGTTAGGAGATTTCAAAGCAAAGCAAAAAAATAAAGGAAGCAGTCCCACACTGCGAAAAAATTTGACAGCCCTTGATGTAAGCCTGCTGTGTCTGTCTCATACCCTTGTCAAAGTGGACTTAAGAAATAGCTAGTATTCAAAATAATGCGCTAAAAGCAAAGAGATGCCTTTCTGACCCATCATAGTACAAACCGGTTGGTGTTTATGTTGTAAGGGACATTACATTTATCAGATGGAATGGAGTTAGACAGTAATCCTTAGAAGTGACATCTCCTGTAAGAAATTCGTAACACAATGAGAATATCTATATATATCTCCTCACATTTCTCATTTACCCTGTRTAATTCTGATGAGTAAATTATTTAACTACCTTAACTTATCTTAATTCGAGTGCCTATTTGCACATAAACCCAGTTGCCCTGAGTAACCAAAAGCAGAGTGAGTTGAGAGAGACAACTTCGGCATAGTCAGAGAAACACTTAAATTTTGAATTCTTTTGAGGCTGCGTTAACTTGCTTGACTTTGTGCTGAAATGGATCAGGAGCTTTCATACAATCGGGCAGTAGGATCTTGCTACAGGAAAATCCTGAAGGCCTGGATCCATCTAGGGAGCTTGGTAGCTCAGATGCAACCACGGATGTTATACATRAGGTTGGTGAACTCGATTTTGTGCTAGTCTCCTGGCTTCAAAGCCTCAGTTTTACGCCTAACTTTAGGTGTGGTCAGCCACCGCCAAGGAACGGTAAAGTCTTAACACTGCTTGAACTCAAAACAGTTCTTAATTATGCTTGGCTGGCAGCGGAGGTCGCAGTTAAGCAGAGGTCGGAGCCTTCGAGATGGTTTTGCAGGACGTCCCTGGAGTCCAGCAGCACTTCGCTGCTCCCTCCCGAGATGAGGAGGGGCAGGGGCTCCCCGTGTGAGCTCCCTGAGGACCCATGTGGACATACCYGCTCCACTCGCTGCTAGCTAGGGGACGTCCGCTCTCAGTCATCAACAGTCACTGAAACTGGCTTTTCTTTCCTCTGTTTTCCKGATTTTTATAAATTAGAAACATTTCATGTTGTCAGCATTTCTGTTTTTTCTCGGGCTATCCCTCTGTCCTTTCTTATTATTCCAAATACTACACCATTAATCTGCCTACATCCTTTATTTTGGATTAGTTGAAGTTGATTAGAAACACATTTATGCTAACCCCAAATAAGCCATCATTAAAGTGAAATAGCCTTGTTTACARAGAGATTTACACAAGTTTATCTTTATTGACTTAAATAAACAAGTGTAATTCGTGAGTAAGCCTAGGGGACAATAGCTTTGTTTCTGAATTAATGGTAGGCCCTGGTCCAGCAAGGATTTGTGTACATGTTTAAATCTGTGCAGTGAATAAGCCAGCTGAAGGCAGTGGGATCAGTCATAGGAACAAAATTCAGCATAAAWGCAAACCTTGGTATGATTAATTTTTCTATCATCCTTATTTCCTTTTTCTGTTCGCTTTTTCCAGCAAGCTGAAATGAATTCATTACAGTGAAACCTGCAAAATAAAAAAAAATAGTTTGTGCCTCCCTAGGAAGGATCAAAATAAACCAATTTATGCTGTGATCAGTTATTGCAATACAGTCTGTTTCTGTTTTACACTGTGTAAGATGCACTATGCTAATTAAGCATATGTTTGTATAGATTAGTCTCAATGAGATTTACCCCAGTTTTCTACACCATCTGTGCAAGATTGGTAGCCGAGTTGGAAGTGATCTCTGTATATATTGTCTATATTAGTTGATGAAGTGTTTAGAATCCTTTGAGGTAAAAGTTTTCTTTATGTTATTATTGGTCTTGCAAAGCTTTAGTTACAGATTTTGAACATTCTAGTTGTGCTTTCARAAACTAGTGATCTATGACAATATCACTTTAAAAGTTATTGTTATTCTGATGGACAGAATAGATCAAGCAAGAATTCAAAGAACCTGAAAAATCCTTTCCTGCGTAGTTTTATTTGGAGTTGTAAAACATATATTACTGTTATGCAGGTGAAGCTGTCACCAAATAAAAATGTTGCCATAATAAAAAAATTAGGCCTTAAAATGTACCGGGACATTATAATTACAAAACTGTCATGTTGTTTATTTCAGCTCTTGGCATTTATCATGATGAATAACTGGTGCAAAAAATTTCTATCCTTCTAACAACGCTTGAAGCCAACTGATAGCTTTTTCCGTGTAATCCACAGGGAAGTCTGTGTTACAGCCTCCATCCCTGGCACTCCGCATTAGCAGGGAGGCAGGCTGATTTCTTTGACAGAAGAAGGAGCCCTTTGCTCTGGACAGCCATGGAGTGACACTGTGACAGCCGTCGCATTAACAGAGGATGTTGGGGAGAACTCAAGGAGTCATCCCTGCCTCTGCCGTTTGGTGTAAGAGTCAGCTGGAATTGTCCTCCCCCAGCTTGGGATCAAGCTGGTGCAAGAAGCTGGTGCTGGGCACATGTCCTCTTTCAGCACAGCAAAATCTACTCTCTGCAAAAGTAAGTTTTGCCCTGTTGTACTTAGGAAGTGCCTTTCCGGCAACAAGACCAGCTTCTCACCAATATGTGGGAGGATGTTGTCCTGATGCTGYGTTCTGGCTGCAGGATCTAGGGCACTGAGAGGTTGAAAATCAGCATTTTACTGGAGTCTGCAAATTTATGACTAAGATGGACCATTACAACCTCCTACTCTATGTATTCATTTCAAAGGCCAAATAATTTCCCCCACAGAATCTTTTTGAGCCCATAACATTTGCAGCTCTGAGCTATTGCATATCAGCCATGGAAAAGGCAGCTCAACAAACTTGCGGTGGAAGGGATCCACCAACTGCCTGGTAAGTTGGTGTGGTGAAAATGAGCGCCTTTCTCTTTTATCTGTAAGGGTTCTGTTTAGCTTCAACTTCATGCCATTAGATCTCATTATACCTCTTTGTTGGTTTTGTTTTGCTAGACTGATGTCTTTGCATAGAAATCTTTATTGCGTACAAGTATTTGGCGACTGGGAGCAAGTTGCACCTCAGTGTTTTTCTTAAATAAACAAACTAAACTGAGTTTCTTTGGTCTTTCASCGCAAGGAGGGTTTCCAAACTTCAGCGCTCATCTCAAATCCTCTTTACCTCTACAACTTCCTTTTTGAAGTACGGACACTGAAACCATGAACAGGCTTTTAATACATTTACAGTGTTATAGCACTTCTCTGCCTTTATTCAGTTGTCTTCTGCTTATGGATTCAAAGGCCCCGTTTCCTCTGCTATGTAAAACAGGGGATGTATGCTCACAGTGTTTTCAACAGTGACCTGTAAATCCTTTTTAAAGTCACTGCTTTCCAAAATGCAGTCCCTGCTCTTAAAGTTGAGATGTGCAGGCTGGATTCCTTGAGACAGCTGTCTTAAAACCACCAATCTGAGTGACTACATTTACTGCACTGTGCAGATAGCTCTGTAAAAGTAATTTGTCAATATTTATGAAACATGGCAGTAGGAAAAGACTCCCTGCTTACAGCCACAGGCAAGGACAGCTTCTGGTTTTTCAGACCTTAGCATTTACAGGTGAAGAAAGGTCAGACCATAATGAGATCGTAAATGCTTTAGAGTAGTATTGCTAGTGAAAATGGAACTAGAGGGGTATGTCTTCTGATAGATGCGACCAAACAAAATCTGAAACTGCAGTCTAGCTGAGCTAGCTCCTTCATGCAAGTTTGACACGACTGCAAGCAAACACATTACAGATCATATAGTTTTAAGCACCAGAGATAAGGAGAGCAGAGCACGTAGGCTGCAAAAGTCAGACTCAGAACTTAATCACCCTGTTGATATATGTCACAGCAAGGAACAGGGCAAGAAAGAGCTACAAAAGATGAAATCCTTAGAAAACATGGAAGATGCACGCCATGCACGTATAAATAGAAGCAGCAACTGAAATAGAAGCAGTGGTCTGCAAAGAGCAAGAATCAAATGAAAGAGGCTAATGTCCAATAATAGTGATGTAGGTGTTCATTCCAAGATAAATCGCTTTCCAAGTCTATACAGACATTAATCTGCAGCAATTTGTAATCTACAGCAACTGAAGACAAACAGTAACATCCCTCAGAAGCAGTGTCTTGTTTCCCATCTACTGGCTTGAAGATTAAAGCAAAAAAATAGTTTGCACCWCAAGCACTGGCAAGACATGGTATTAGAGATGTTCCACGGACGTTGTGTCTTCCTTTGCAGAATGAATGCAAGTGTCTTCCACAAACATAAAAGATAAATCTGACAGTAAGGATTTAAGGGAAGTTTTGGCAGTTATTTTTTGACTGAGCTGCCCTATGTGTGTAGTTTTGACCTTAACTGTGCTAGGTGTAACCATAGGCTTCTCCTTAGCTAACACAGGTGATATATGTTTGTGCTTTTGCAGGACAGAGACTGACAATTTTGGCCCTGTGAAACCCCAASTCATCCTAATGGGTGACTTTATCATAATGCAAAGCCTTGAAGGACCTTGAATTGGGTGCAGTTATTACTTAAATTTTGTGTATGAAGCTCAGCTTGCCTCTGGCCCACCAGTGAGAAAAAAGCCCTCTTGAAATTAAAGGAAACAGAATTGTCTGGAAAGCCCTTTCCTGGATGTGTCTATAATTCAATCAGAGTTGAAAACTTCTTGATTGAACTCAATAGCTCAGGGTTTGCGAGTGCTGTAATCAGAGCAAGACGTAGTTCAGGGCTGGCTGCTCACCCAGGTCCTGGGTGGATTTTGCAATGCACCAAACTTGGCATTACAGGTGACTACACTGTCTGGGGAGGGAGAGAGTCGGGGAATGTCAGTCTGAACTCTGTCCACCCTTAAGAAACACAGCAGAGACATGCCTCGAGCAGGCTTTGAGTCCAGGAGTCGTTCTGCCCAAGAATAGCGCCCAGCACAAACCCTAATGACTCTGCTGATGGGCACAGGCAGCTACGACGCTCCATGTATGAATAGTCCTTTCCTGGAAACGCTTGGAGAAATGACAGCCAGTATGCTTGGGCTTCTTTCTGATTATCCGTTCCTGGCTGCTATCTTCTCATCCTTCAGCTGATGTTCCTGTTATTTCTCCTCTAGTTGATCCGGAGGAAAAGCATCTCACCTACCACGTGTCAGTGCCAGACAGCTGATTGTCAGCCTGCCCGTGAAACTGTCTAGACGCAGTGATGTGCTGTCAAATGCACCAAGTTAACAAAATGATAGGGGAGAATATTTTCCCCGTGAATCCTCTTTCAATCATCGTCTCGGAGGTTATTTGTATCAGTGGCAGGTACAACATTTTCAGATGAAGACATGATTTGATTAATCAACTCTACCTCTTTAAGATGTTCTAGKTTTTTTTTTTTCCAAAGTCCATCCCTGACATCAGCTCAGGCTTACATAAATTCCCCAGGCACATGCAATGCTGCAGTTACAGGTAGTTTGCACTTATTTAACAGGTAATGTCAGTAGATAATGGTCTCCTGCTGCTAGATAAAGCCAGAAGAAAAGCCATGTTTTACACTTGGCATAAATTTAAAAGTGAAGGCTAGTGGTTTGGAAAAACATCTATTTTGAAACAGATCATCAGTTTCTCTTCTTAGGTTGCTTCTCAGCAAAAGGGTGAGGAGAGGAGAGGAGCAAGAGAATCATCGCAGCACCATTTACAATTCCAGACAGATAAGATTGTTGCCATGAATGGGTCCTGCCATTCCCCTTTCCTGACTTTTTGCCCTTTTTTGAGCACAGTGAATTAACAGTGGCTGATGCAACTCAAATCTGACATGGCCCGATTACAGTCTCAGCTGGAAACTTTGGCAGGGCCGTCAGGTCASTCATAAAAGGCATTACCTGAAAGATCTCTGCGCTCTGAGCCAGGAGCTGCATCGCATGGCCACTGTCTGGGGCAAGAACAAAGCCTGGAGAAGGGAGATCAGAGAAACGGGGCCAAACTCTCTGGCCATGCTGGTATACTTGCAGTTCCAGAAAAGAACAYGGTTTTGCTCTATAATGTACACAAGAAAATGCATTTGTGGGATTTACAGTCTAGATCTGTTGTGTCTTTTGAGGGGTGCCTTGRGGTTACCTCCAACACCAGCCCCTTATCCCTGCAGACAGATGGTTGGATGCACTTCACCAAATGTTAGAAGTTAGACGTCAAAGTCTAAGTTAGTCACCCTAAACTTTCTACAGTCATCAGGAAAAGAGGCCCATCTAGAGGACAGTTCACCTGACCTATTTTAGAGCTTGTTTTAGGGTGGGATGAATAACCCCYTGGAGTTCCTGTTATTCTGCACTGACTACAAAGGGTGCCTCTTAATTTTTTGAAACCTCAGGATGCTTCAAATCTGCAAGCCTGGCCCCAGGCGCCCAGCAGAGCATGTGGGGTCTAAACCTGGTCTAAGCCTGACCATAGCAGCATCGTTTTCTCTTTCCTACAGCCTCGTGAACACATCTGGTATACCAGCGCGGACCAGTGCACGGTGTACGCACCGCGCCAACTGGCCGGAGCCAGAGACGCCGGCTGCGTGGAATGAGCAACGCCCAGAGTACTAGACTTTCGGCTTTCAAAACAGGGCGGGCACGTGAAAAATGTTGTTGCAAATGGTCCCTGGCCTGACCTAAATCCCAAACCATGCCCAAGACTTGTCTGGAAGGGTGCAACTGGCCCAGAGCCAAGCCTTTGCCAGGGACTGTCGCAGCCGAAGAGCATGGACAAGGGAGATGTGCGTGTTGGGCTTTCCCTGGGACTTCCCTTCTGCATCTAGATGGTCCTGGGATCAGACTGAGCTGCCCCCAGGCTTTGGCATCCTCTCCTGCTGCTGCCGAGCAGACCTGACATCCTTCTTAGAGCAACTTGGAACTATCTTTCAGTAGGTTAATGCATACCAGGCAACAGGCTGGGGCACATATTTTTGTTTTTAATTTTTATTTTACAAATTGAGTGAAAAACCCTTGCTGTTCCAAACATCCTCAGCATAGTCACAATGTCAAACCTCAGTTCTCGAAAGGCAGACAGGTACATCGGCATGATAGACYGAAGAATTAAAATACAAATCTGTTGACTACCGGGATGTCTAACTGACACGTAAATCTCTGGTGTAACACCGTAGTGCCCAGCTGAGCTGGGAAAACTGTATGGCATGCTCAGGACAGGGTTTGGTCCAGGAGCCCTGGAATTCCCTTCCCTGCTGCTCTTGCACAACATTGCTACTTCCCAGTTGTTGCCTTTGCCTCCTGCTCTTCATCCTACAAATTCCAGCTTTTTAAACTATTGTACAGTTATATTACAGCGTGTTCAGGAAAAGAGAAGACTAAGAAACCCTGGCTAAATTTTTTCACCCTATATTTTATTTGTTTACATTTATGCAGCTTAATATCTAGATGTCAGGTATGTTCCTATAGGACTGCACAGGGGTCCTGTAAGGGAATTTCAGATATGCTTCTGCTTATATTCAAGGTAACCCCTATTTTGCTGCCCTTTGTGCCAGYGGACAGCGAGCCGTATCTGCTAGCTTTGGCACCGACAGCAGCTTCATCCTGCACGAGATGGAGGAGCTGGTGCAYGGTTGCAGCTTGTGTATACCCCTCTTCACAAAGAGCCAGTAATTGTTAAATAAATTATATGCTTTAGTGTCCGCATGTTAATAACTCTAATCCTACCTCCAACTACCAGGTTTAGAAATGTGATTAGGGAGGATTATACCTCACCTAATGCCTAATCGCTTGTCTGTTCTTAGCTGGCCTTTTATTTCCACACACGCAGCATAAGGGATCTAACCAAACATCTCACACGCATGGAAAATGCCAAGTGAGTTAAAAATCAGTTGAGTGAGAGCAGGTAACAGCTAGAAACCAGACGTGACTGAGCGCTGAAACATTAACCAGTGTGGTTATGACTCTGGGCAGCACCCAACCACTCCCTTTGCACCCCGACCGTTTAAACAGCTGAAAAACCAAAAGACCTGGAGTTAAAACTCCACTGGACTTTTTTTTTTTTCAGATGAAATGTGGGGTTTTTTTCCCTGCAATTCTTGATTTTATTTTACTTTACAGAGGGAAAATATGGATGCCTTTTCCAGCAATACTAACGGGCAGGTTAGTAAGTGCCACAGTTCAAGAGCTGCCTAAAACACTGTCCCCCACAGCTGGTCTCTGAGTGCAAGATCTCGTTAACTCCTTGCTCCCTGTCTTGATGTGAGATTCGGTTGCTAGGATATGGCAATGAACATGAAGTGACATCCTGCTATCCCAAAGTAGTCTGCGGGTTGAACATCAGTGAGCAGAATCAGGGAACGTGATGCTTTTCCCTTGACTGTGCAAACTGAAATCACCAGCTGCTCCATCTTCTCTAGTGCTCACCCGGAGATAATTCACCTCTTCCCCTAACGAAGATGAGGACAGACAGGCAGCACTTTGTGGACTTCCCCAAGTACCTATATCACCAAGGGAAATGGGTTTATATGAGAACCGGTAGGAGCAGGGTCTGAAAATCCAAGTCCTTCCTTGCCGTAAGTTGGCATAACTCTGCTGACACCATCAGGACTGCTCCAGTTGACGAGCTGAGGCTTAGCTCCTGTTTCTTGGAGCACCAGGTCCATCTGCTCCTTCCTTCCTTTGCCACATCCACACACCCACCAACAGCTCTCGGCCAGGCAAGGCCAAAGRGACCGAGCAACAGGGCACAGGGGTTAGATTTCATTTCTGGTAGCAGCAATCCAAACAAGAAGGTTTGTCAAGTCTGTGTACAAGTTTGTTAAAGTTTAAAAAAAACAAACAACAACAACCAACCTCTTTTTCAAGTGGTTTCATGTTGTTGGTGTCTTTTGTTTCAATATAATTAATTACCATTTGCCTTGAAGTTTGTAATTACAGCACCCTACTGAGGTATGAAGTGTTGGGAGCCTTGGGGAACCTGGGAGGAGTTGGTGCTGTTGGTTTTTCTACAGGGTTTGCTATCAGGAATATAGGGGACTATGTTTAGGGGAGAAGAAAGGAACAAATATTTGGCAGAGAACTGAAATTATGTCCTGAACATGAACATAGATGCAAATCAGTCTGATAATGGAGAAATACCCAAGGATTTAGCAATTCTGGATTAGAAAGAGGATTTCAGCCATGTACTTCAAATCTCTAATCTCAAGTGAGCGAGTAATCTAAATCCACCTAATAACAGTGAATGAAATTATAGCTTAGCTAAGTAATTACTCCCTTTTTTCGTTTGTATCATTCAGAATAGGTTTATCTTTCATTGACTTTCATTGGAGCATTACTTTAAATTGCAATGACTTTAACTATTGAATTTTAAATATCTGTTCTCTTGGTTGATCAAAAGCAAACTTGGTCTCTATTTCTAGTTTTCAGTGTTGAAAAACCCCACTGTGCAGCCTGGTGCTAATGTAACCCTAACTGCTTCCATACCAGACCTTGGTTTGTGAATTTAGCATCTTGGCTACTTCAGAGAGTTCCAGATGTGCACTAAATATTGAAGCATCTGGCTCAGATGGACACAACATCAGTTGTGTCCACCTTTCTGATGGACACCCCAAAGTCTCTCCTAACAGCCCAGAGATGCTGTTAAAGCAGTTCTAGTGAGGCAGCACATGGGAAATCCAGCTAAGGACTGATGCAACACAATAAAAGCTAGGAGATGCTATGCTAGTGGTTAAGCACGAGACCGAGATTGCTTATGCTTGGGTGTAAACTTAAACTAAGTTCTGGAGTCACCAGGAGGAGGGGAATCAGGGCATATCTTAAAGATGGACGCAAATTTCATATGACCTGGCTGGACTTGGACTATTTTTTCAGCCCCGAGTCCAGGCTGTGCAAAGTGGCTGGACCAAAATTACTCACTTGGCTGTCAATGAATATGAAGTTCCTGTTGCCATACAACATAATTGTAACTCCCAATTTTCACTCCGTGCCTGCAATAACTTTAGGATTTTGTTGCAGCCCACCAGACAAGACGTCATGCAGCATGATGTGGCCACCTCGTTGGCCAGTGGTGGCAGGGGCTGCAGCTCTGCCTCTCACTCAGTGCAGTCCTACAGCACAGATGGGCTCGGCCCTTGCCCTCTCCTTTATGCGAGCTTGAAGAGCCTCGGATGGATGCAAGCAAGTGGAAGCCTTTGTGAACCCACTCCATGGCTGAGCGGGCAGAGAGAGGCAGTGATGGAGGAGAAACAGGTCTAAGCTTTGTTAAGGAGCACATGAGCCTGAGCCAGTGTATACCAGAACGGAGTAAAAGTAATGATTTGCCTTGTAAGTGATTTCAGGCTTGGGGAAGAAAAAAGAAATCATAACCACAAGGAGTGGTGACTCAAGGGGTGTGCATGTGGCGTGATGCCTCCTATGGCCAACGCCTGCTGGGGAATGTCCCCCCCTACACCAAAATCTAACCTCGTGGTAAGCTAGCACACTCCTCCTACTACTAGCCTGAAGCCTCTGTGTAAACCACAGTCCACTGAGATGAGCCAAACAGAGATTTTTACCCTTTCCATGCCTTCCCATGCTCTCCAACCTAATCCCTCCCCAGCTGCGGGCAAGGTCCTTGCTGCCCAGCTCCAGCACTAGCCTGGAGCCTAGGGGACCATCGTTACATCAAACACTGCCCAGATCTTCCTCCAGTTTCCACATCTCCCAGCTGTCTCAAAAAATTGTGACCTACCATTTTCTAACCAACGTAACCCAGTCTTGGCTGTTCATGTAGCCAAGGAGGGGTAATTACTGGGTTTGAAGACTAGAGTAAATGGGAGTTAAAAATACTGAAGGAAAAACTGAGGCAGGGAAAGAGAAGGGAAGGCAAAAAGCATGGATGAGGTTAGCAGATTTGGGAGATATRCAGTTAAAAGAGTTTGGTGTTCAGGTCCTGACACATGCTAAACTCGTGCCTCACAGACCTGCTTCACCAGGACAGCAGAGTATCTCCTGGAGGAGGCAGTGCCCAAGTTTTCCCATCCACAGAAGATGAGTTTCAGGGCCATGTTGAGGAAGACAAGAGAAGCTGAGGGGTAACACCCTTCAGCAGCTGATGAATTACTTCTGTCCYCAGAAGTTTCCAGCACGAGTTAGAGACCATCTCACCAGCTGTCTGACAACTCTCAACACTGACCAAGGGAAAATGCTGCCTACCGTTTGGTCACTTCTGCCAGTGAAAATTACTCACCCAGCAGCCTCCATCTCTGACTGTCTGGTTGTGAATCATCCACAGGTGGCTTTTTAGTTATCAGACTTCTTTTCCCCTCCTCTCTGCCTCTGTGACAACTGAAAATTCAACTGCTGGACGAATGCTGACCTGCAAATTGGAGRCAGGGCAGGCAAAGAGGGGGAACAGGCTTGTGCCTTCCTTGCTCCTCCAAGGAAGGAAAGCAAGACCTACAAGCTTGTGCTTTAAAAGAAACCTTAGAAAAACCAGTGAGATCCTTTTTTTCCCCACCATTGTTTGTATTTTGCCTCAGCTGTATCTTGCATGTGAAGATGGCTATTAGAAGTAGGGACCTTTGAGGGCTTCAGGACGTAGTTCAGCCTTGACCAGAGCAAGGGCAACACGCGCCAACAGACGCAGGGGCCTGAGAGTTACTGAACTGGCATTACAGGGGCCAGCTTAGGGCAACTAGGGCAGCTYTTGATGAATCACTGCCAAATCAGGCAGCTGAATCTCATCTGAGGTGTCCACATCCAAAATCYAAGCCCGGAATATATATCTTCAGCCACTGTTGATGTTTGTCAGCATCTGTCAGATTCTGGCCAAACCACTCAAGTCATTGCAGTGGCATCATCTTCCCACCCTCCACGTTCAGCACTTGTTGTTTATCAAGCCTGAGTTTCAGCTGCCATCCTGTGGCCTGCTCACTCTGCACCACGAGCCCTCTGCTCCTTTTTGCATTCAGCTACTCTGAAAAATATACATTCCCTGCAAATGCCTGTCCACCTATTTTTCATGCTCTGGAGGGACTGCTGCATATGTTGAACGGTACAGCGTCCAGCTGAGATTTGCTGGTGACCTCTCTTCAGACTGTGCCTGGGATTTTTTAGAGCAACATTAGTTTCTGTGGAGGCAGGATTAGCCCACAGAGATTATTTTTTTTCTTCCCTGTAGTGTCCCTTTTTAACTTGAGTTTGCCACCAGKCCTCTCCTCTATAGAGGTTGTAACACTGGTGTCTTGTGTGAAGGATCCAGCTAGTATCGCTCTATCAGGGCCTCTCCAAGGCAGGAGGATTTATAGACCTATTTCTCAGTGGATTAAAATAAATGGGTATTTTTTCTCCCAAGACAAAATAGTTTCCACTGAGAATGCCAGTGTCCCCCATAACTGTCCTTTCCTTGATTAGAAGAGAGCTATGAAAGGACATTGCTATTCAGTCTAACCGTGTGTTTTACCTTCTTGCTAATCGAAAACATCCCTGATTTTCCTCTCATAAGCTGGCATGGGCTCCCGTCCCATTTTGTCTTTGAAGCTTCTGACGTTCATTATCTTTCCCTCCTGCCACCCTCATTTTGAATTAAAAGATCATCCAAGGGACACCAACGTATGCAYGCAGGAGAGCCCTCCAGCTCTGCTCCAGAGCACAAGCAGGCAAGGCTGATAAACCATTTGCCCTCCGTCTCCAAGGCAAAGGCTTACAAAACCGCCTGATTCCCAGCCTGGGAAGCGGGGCACGTGCCATCTGCATGGCCGTGCAGGCTCTCAGAGCGGTGGGCAGGCAGTGGTGCCCACCCCGGGGGCAGAATAGGTCTCAACAACGGGTCTGTCCTCTTAGAAAAAAGTCGATATTGCAGATATATGAGGGATTTCCTGGGACACAAATCCTTATGCTCATCAGAAGCCTACAGCCTGGAGGAAAGTCACTTCGGGAAAGAAACTGCCACTTTCTAGTAACACTTGGGAGGTTTTTAGTCCATGTTCTTCAGCGTGTCTTTCTAAAACCACCTCTTCCAGCTCAACTAGGAGTTATGGGTTTGACACGTAACCACTGTCTTAGCAGATGGAAAATTAGCCATCAAAGCTGTTTGTCAAAGTTCCTTCTGTAGTCAGTTGTATGTTTTATTCTGCCTTGGACATTTGTCATAGGACAGGATGGGTTACTCCTTGGATACACCTCTCACCACTGCACACAAACATAGCCTGGATGCCAGCCCTACAGGTAGCCCAAGCCACGCTACACAGAGAAATTCTACATTTTGTGTTACAGAAGAGTTGAGCAGATGATCATAGTGACGGGAAGGTCATAAAACATCAGCCACACACAAGGGTTAAGGCTCAATCTCACTCCCTGGACACAGAAGGAAGAAAAATCAGTCCTTCAAATGTCAAGGTTCTGGTGAATTTACAACATAAATATTCATTGTCCTAAACAAAGACATTCCCTTATCTACCTCATCTCTACTTTCTTGAGCAATAAATATGGCTGCAATTAATTCTGGTGCAGAAGAACCAATAAAATGAATTATCTCCCACAAACCTTTCCTTCTGAATCCTATTTTAAGGGCAGTAACGAAAACACATTGCCGGAAGCTTGCTTCAGACATACCACGATGAATTATGAAGACGCTGGAGGACAATATGCACATGCAGATCCTCTTAGGCTTTGGTTCTGCACCAACGGAGACAACTGCAGCTCTGTCCTGTTGCCTTGACCGAGCTCAAGGCTTGCACAGCTGGATTTTGTCTCTCACAYGGGCAGCACTTGTGCGTACACGTTCACTGTGCTGCAGGGACTCTTCCTCCCCGTACGCTTGCATGTCCAAGGCAAAACTGCCCAGCTGGATCCTTTAATTTACAGGAAGCGAGCTCAAAATGCAAACCTCCCCAGCTGCATGGCTCCCATGGCAGCCCCTTGGGCATGCAACCCAGAGCAAGCACTTCGTAGCCCTTCAGAGGGGCCCAGAGCTGAAGCAGAGGACAAGGTTGAGGTTGGGCAAAAGGACCTTGACTGTGGGCTGTTTATTTTGCCATAGTACCTAGATGCACTACCTGAAATCAGGGTTAGTTCTGGTGTCTACAGAGTGTGGGATTCATTAACCCTAGCTTTAAATATCGTAGTAAGGAGACCTGCACTGGAACAAGAGTCTCTGGGCTTCCTTGGAGTCAGTGGAGGATCACAGGCACTTTGGGGCATGATCATTATGACATTTAAAGGAAGATAAGATGAACCATGCCCTAAAAATGCCTGTTTAATCTGCAGTGACTACCTGGGGATGTCRCAGCAAAGAGCTCAGGTGGTCCAGCCCCATTGTCAATCCAACCCAACACCGCACGGCCGGATTGCAGAGTCCTTGTTTGCCACAGGCAGACACCACACAGCTCGTGCTGAAAGTCTGGGCAGGGCGGAGAACTGAGCACAGATTTTACACGTCCTGGGTTAATGCATTACCAGAAAAACACCTTCTCCTTTCTGACCAGGTTTCCAAACCTGAAGCAAACCAAAAAAAAAAACAAACCCATACTGGGGTCAGTTTCTGCAAACTGCTCAAGTCCTTGAGCACAACCAGGCTTCACTTAGTGGTACACAATGTACCACTTAGTGGTACACAATGGCATCGTTGGGATTTTAAATGTCTCCTAGCAATTAACAATCCTGAAGCAGGCTAAGCTTTTTCCCTTGGATGCCACAGTAACAGGAGCAAGGGCAGATATTGGAAGAAATATGCTAAACAGCTGATKGTGGCTTTAAATACCAAAAGGTCTTTGGTCAGGGTACTGGTGTGGGGCACCTGAACTGGTTCCGTTCTGGATGTTATCAACCATGTTACCTCTGACAACTGTGTTGGGAAAGAAATCGAGTTTTGTGCTTAATCATTTAGTTGGAAATTTTGTCAGTAATAGGAAGAGAAGATTGGATGTCAGGTCAGTCTGGCATGTTCAGTGGTATTTAGCCCTCCATCAGGCCCTCATTCCTGCAAGCCCCTGGCCCGCACTCATCCCATCTCACTTTCATCCTCCTGAGCTAGCACTGTTCTGGCTCTGCCTGCATCTGGTAGGGAGAAATGAGCACCTCCCAAAGGGGTTTCTGCTCACCCAGAATTCAACTTCCATCCAGGAGGTGCTCCTGTGGCTTCTCCAGGACATCAGGAGACAAGACGGTGTCCTGACATAGGCATTAAACTTGGGYGTGTACAGTGAAGTAGGCTGAATTAATGGGTTTGCCTATACTACCAGGTTACGTCCCAGCTCAAACCCCCTTCTGAGACCAAAGCACATCTCCGTCCACATAAACTCTCTGCCCAAGAGGAGAGTTGATGCCTCAAAAAAGCTCGGCAGAGAGGACTCTGGACACCTTAGCTGATGCTTTCTAGATGGATCTGGGCCACTTCAATCATTAGCCCATCCACCAACAGAAGAACCTGCCCCTGGCCCAACCTGGGCACCACAGGGACGTGCTGGGGTCAGGGTGCAGCTGGGCGTAGGGGGAAGGCTGGTGGTTGCTCTCAAAACCACACTCTGCCCCACAGTGCAGAAGACCTGGGACAGCAAAGGAGATGGCTTTCTTTCCAAACCACATCCCTGCCATCCCCTGATATTTTCTCCTTTCCAGGCGCCTATAACTCCTACTGTCCCACCAGCTCCCCGATTGCCTTTTCATACAGCTTCTTTGTCACCTCCTGTTTCAGCTTTTGCACTTTTCATGCTTTTCAGTGCTTGGAGATGTTTCCCATGTCTTGGCTGATAGTGGACCCACACATGAGAGCATCAGTACATGCACACGCGTTAAGGGCACAGCAAGACTCGTCTCTCCGTATAGTTAAGTTTCCCCATCTCTACCTGAGCAAGCTGCTCCCCAGTTGGCGCAGGGATGAGCACGTACCTGCTCCCCTGCTCCCCCTGACACTGAAATTAGCTCCTAAACCCCTCCCCCCCTTCTCCATTCGCAAATCCCACCGCATCCATGGAGCGATTACAGCCATAGCGGGGAAGCAGCATCCCAATCAATACGGCTAATACGCGCTCTCATGCCGGGCTCCCTCATCAGCGCGCAGCAGAGTCCCAGATTAAGCAGTAATCCTCACCGCAGCCCTTAAAGATGGATAAAGTCATCATTTCCATTTTACAAATCGAGGAGCTAAGGCGGAAAGATTAGCCGCCTTCCCTCAAGGAGCCCAAATCTCAGTCCTGAACTCAAATGAAATGAGTTTCTCTCTAAGCAGGGAGATGGAGCAGGTTACAGCCGTGGGCTGGGAATCACAGCGTGCCTGGGGTAGGCTGGTGGGAGAGGGCACAAGATAGTTTATTAAATGTAATGGGAGGCCTCTAAACCTGGCTTAGGTCCCCTGTTTTCTTTGAGGCCAAGACTCTGATAAATTGACAGGTTTTTTTTCAAGCCAAAGAGTTGCTTTTCAAATGCTTTAATTAACCTGTTGAATGATGCAGGTCTCCTCTCTCACCCGTATCTGGCTGAGCTGGCAAGGATGCAGGAGAAATCCCATTCACCCCGTGGTGAGAGCTGAAGTAGATGCAGATCCCACCATCCCCTTCCCTGGTGATCTAGGATTAACTCAGCACAGCCTAATGCCCATTTCAGTGCTTCGGGCTGAACCTGGGGAGCTTCAGCTGGCCGTGGCCCTCGTTAGCCCTTCATCTGGTGCCTAATGAGCCGTTGGCACAGCCACAGCCTCCTGCCTCTCTACTCAGCTGATCCATACAGGGAATTTTGCTTTCAGTACCATGCAATATCCCATCCCGGGCATTTAAATGTCTCAGGCTCTTCAGTGGTGATTAGTGGGAGCTTTGAATGGAGTTTATAGTGATGCTGGGTCTCCGTGCAAAGGACCAGGTGGAGAACACGTGGCAGGAGGCTGATAAGCAAAAGGACAGTGCATGAGAGGGGACACTCGGGACATACGTCCTCCTTTCCCAGCCACTGGAGAGCAAAGTGCGGTTTATTTGACCCATTTCAGATGTTTACCTCGAGAGGGATTGCTCTCCCCTTGGCTACAGGAGGACCGTAGACGGCAAGCTGAGATGGCAGCGTCTCTGCTGTGGGTGTCTTGACCTAGATGAGCTGAATCCCCTCCCTTCACCCACCCTGCTGCTGCCACCCAGGCAGGAGATGCTCCCGATGTGCAAAACCACCAAGCACTGTCAGATTTCCAGTGGGATATTTTTCTAAGCTTGTTGGGTGTCTTGAAAATCCCTTTCCATAATAAATTCTGCATGTGCAACTTCTTGCCATACCGGTTTAGAGAAACATGTTGCAAAGGGTTGGTGGTGCCCTCTGACACCCGCTCAACGTCTTCCAGCTCCTTTTTTAGCTGCTTTGTACCAAGGACCTGTTGCTGCTGTTGGGCACAGAGCCACTCGCCCCGTGCCTTCCTGCGCGGGCTCTCGCACCCGCCGAGCATCCTCCCCCGACACCCGCATCCCCAAGGCCTCTCTAAACCCTACCTGCTCCCATGTGCTCAGATGTCCCTTTTCCTCCCCTTAAGGCCCATGCGGGCATCCCCCCCCCGGATGGATCGAGCATATGGCCTGGCATATGGGGTGTTAATGCAGCAGCTGGCACGGAGCAGCGCGGGTTTCAGTGCGGCGGGTGCGTGCGTTTGCCGCAAACAAGAAACCCACGTGCATGACGTGACCACGTCCTACGCTTTGGACATCCCTGCCCCGTTAGGSGGCTTGGTCCCGGTGGCTGCATCCCCTCCCCGCTGCTGGGTTTTACTCTGATGCCGCTTGTAGGAGCATCAGGAGGGGGGTTTTCTTCCTCGTTGGCATTTGGAGTCATCCCCACGTCTCATTCTCTCTTGTTCTCGCCCGGTTGCTTCAGAGCATCAC
>JASVER010000035.1:6088164-6205792 GCA_030449065.1 Oceanodroma leucorhoa
TTATGGCAGACGCCTGCTGATGCAGAGCATGATCCCCTGAGCCAGCCATGGCTGCATGGGTCCCTGATGGCTCCTGCTGCTCTCACCGGCTTGTCTTAGCATGGTCTCCTTCAAAAAAGTCCTCTCTTGGTTACTTTCTTTTTCCCTCTTGCTCCAAATTTTTTTTCTCACTGGTGATTTGCGTAGTGGCCCACTGTACCAGATGGGGATGCTGGAGGCAAGGAGATGAGGACGCATGGGGATGCTCCCTCGTAGCATTAAATTTAACAGGCTGATGAAGCCATTGCCGAGCTTGACCACTCCCCAGTGATGATTTGCACCCGTGCAAGGACCATGTGTAAAGGGTAGGCTGGCAGCGCACACTCGGATAGATACCTGTGTGCTGCAAGGGAGCCATGAATAAATCTCTGTGCCCCCCCGTGCCTCAGTTTCCCCCCAAAAAGGAGAAATAATACTGTCTTCTACCTGAGATCTAGTGAGGATAGCAGCTAGACACATATTATATGTATGTAGGTCTGCATATGTATTTACACATACATTAGGGTTGTTGAATCTGTCTTAAAGTAGATACATATCTCACACAGCTTGGCTATTTCTGCTCCAGGGAAAAAGCATCCCTGGTGCTTGGAGCTACAATAACCTTTGTAGTCGGCYGAGTTGATCAAGCACAAAAGAGCAGGACACCAGCCAGCTGGATGAGGAGCATGTCTATGCGTGGGCTGCTGCTCCGGCAGCGGTGATTGCCCTCAGCTCCACCGTTTCCCCATGGGAGATCATCTTCCACCTCCTGTGGAGCCCCTGCTCGCTCTTCACTTTTCCTCGTCCAGCTCTTGTCTTCAAATTTTGGTGTGTCACAGCCCGGCTCCTTCATCCCCGCAGCAGCGCTCGGAGCAAATCACTGCTCACCTTCTCTTCGGATCCAAGGACCGCATCCCAGAAAGGTTGTGAATGCTGGTGGGCTGCAAAGTACCGGTGGAGAACTTTGTATTTCCAACTGATTTTTCAGTGATTATCATCAAAACTTCCTACAGCAAGGGCCAGAAACATGTCCAAAAAGCTGCTTAAATGAGAAGCCAGGTTCTGRGAACTCAAGAGCGAAGCCTTAAATATTTCCTAAACGATGCAAAACTCCAGCTAACATTGCAGAACTTGGTCCCACCAAGAAAACGCTCTCCTGTTTACTGTGGAAACCGAATTAACAGCTACACCTTAAAGGCAGGCAGGTTTACAGCCATCGGCATAAGGATTTGCTGGAGGCTACCCAAGAGCAGAGGAGGGTTTTTAGCTGACAGCCGGGGTCTGTCCTTAAAACCTCAACCCCTGCCTGGTCTGAGCAAGCCAGCACCTTGCATGCTTTGCATCGCCTGCCTGCAAATTGGCTGCCTGAATTTAAGATGACCCCTGAGGCTCGAGGCGCTGCATGAACTATTAGGAAGCCCGATCAGATTTGTGACATCTCAGTYGGTGTCTTCACTGTAGGAAGAAAGAAATAAAATAAAACTTCCAATTATAAAGGGGCGGTTGTAGCTTGGCACTGCTGTTTGGCTTCTTCCTTGGTATTTGCATTTATGTTTTTTAGCCTCAATTCCTAAGGAAATGAGCTTTATACAGTCACATAAGATTTATGTTTGTCCCCTCTACACACCTGAACTGGCCAATATTATTAGTAGTACCACAAGGGGAAAAGGGAAATACCAGCCGGGGCGGTGTTGGGCATCAGAGGGTCCAGTCTTGGCTCACCCTTGGGCTGCAGGGAATAACCTTCTCAAAATTAGGGTATCCATGAGGTCACCGACGGTTGTGGGTGGGATGTCCCCAACCTCAATGGCCTAATTATTTGGTTGTGGTTAACTGGGGTGCAGAAAACTCTTAGAATCATAGCATCATCTAGGTTGGAAAAGATCATCGAGTCCAACCGTTAAACTCCATCTTGATGTGGTTGAGCTTTGTATTTCCTCTGCCTGGCAGCCAGATGCAGCTGGGCATGACRGGAGGTGATGGAGGATCGTGCCTGTCCTGGTGCAACCGAGACCCCCCAAAACATCTCCAGATAYGGGTACTGGAACATCCAATGTCCCCAGTGCTGCTTCCATGGCAGAGCTGTCACCAGGCCACCACACGAGGGCAGTGCAAGTTTGAACGTGCCAGGGAGCTGCAGAAAGCAGATGAGCAGAAATGGGGAGAAAAGTCCCAAATTATGCTTATGTGTGGGTTTTTTTTTTCTGCAGACAGATTTCATGCTGGGGTATCAGACATCGCCAAGGGTTGCTCCTCAACCCAAGCACCCTCACGGTGACAGCCCAGATGTCACATGAAGGGTCACCCTGGAGGGCCACCACGAGGTGGTCCATCACCCATCTCACCATCGTTTGACGCCGTTAACCTCTCCATCCCCCAGCCCCACAGCAGCGTTAAGGAAACACGAGCCACTCACCGCTTCAGGTAATAGTTTATTTTCTCCGGGGGTGTAAAATGTGCAGCAGGTACGTGTATAGGACTGCCGTTTTCTTAGCCAAGAGGAGTCGCAACCAAACAAGAGACCGAAACAAAGAAACCTAACAGTATCCTGCCCTACAGCAATTAGTGCAAGTCATTGGTTCAACACAGGAAAACAAGGAAAAAAAAAAAAAGGCATTTCCAAGCCACAGGTATTTTCTCACCTGCTGTCGGGGTGGCGGGGATCCCGGAGGTGGGGCTGGGAGGTGGGATGGGGCTGCGTTCACTTAGGCTACACAGAGAGAGTAGGTGTATCGTCTACAAAAAGGATGTTTTCTCATTTCTTCCCTTTTTTTTTTTTGGCTTGGAAAGAAAGTCATGTGCGGACCAAGGAGGTGCAGGCTGTCAGAGGTGCCAAAAAGCGATGGCAGACCCTAAAAACCCAGCCATGGGCGATCTGCTGCAAAACACAACATGTTTTTAAAATGAGATGGTTGGGGTCTCACTTCATTTACTCTCTTAAAACTTTCCTCTGCAACCACACAATCTTCAAGCGTCAGGGCACCCAGACTAAATAAAGCACCGATCCCCGGGATGGGGTATGGCAGGTCCCACGGGGCTGCGGCAGGGCAGGAGCAGAGCAGAGATGGGGCAGCATGTGCAGCCCCACCGGTGTCTTCATTCATGTCAAAGTAGTTTAGGGGTTATTTTAAGAAATTATTCACTTTTTTTTTTTTTTTTTTTTTTGCAGGTGACTGCCAAAACGAAAAGCCTCTCACTTCCTAAAGTGCAGGCTCTTTGTTTCCCTTTTTTGGTAATTTTTTTGGTATTTCATTTTTCCTGCGCAGCTGGAGGACGAGGCTCTTGCACTGCTCGCCGAAGGGCTTCGAGCCAAGGGCAGGGAGTTGCCCCTCCA
Organism: Oceanodroma leucorhoa; assembly: GCA_030449065.1. Taxonomy (NCBI): domain Eukaryota; kingdom Metazoa; phylum Chordata; class Aves; order Procellariiformes; genus Oceanodroma; species Oceanodroma leucorhoa. Next base: position 6,091,517 of record JASVER010000035.1, read on the forward strand.
GCTCCACGCCGCTCGTACACCAGAGATGCTCCGTTTGCAGCAACACCTGGTGCAAACAAATGCTGTGTGCGCAGCATCGCCCCGGCACCCTTTCCCCCACCGTGGTCTGGATGACCCAGCAGGTAACAGCAGCTGTTCAGGAGCAAGAGCGTAGCCATATGTTGCTGCTAACAAGCATTTACTGAAGCTGGTTTCTTTCTGTGATTCCCATGTGTCTGATTAGCGCACAGCTCCTCCGAGCAATTTTCAGATTTTTCGACCCTCCCCTTTGCAAAACTTTTTTGGTTTTCTTTTTGGCATTATAAGCAAACCAGAATATGAGCAGAAAATGGGGTTAAAAGCTGCAAGATTTAGAAAAAAAAATTAAAAATGTATTTAAATAGCTAAAAAGTAATTCACTTTTAATTTTCTGGTTTTAGTGTGCTCAGAAACACACTGTTTATGTGCTGACCCTGCCKTGGTCCTGCAGGCTCTGAGCACAGATGAGATGCTCAACGACCGGCCGCCTGCCCTGGGAGGGGGATTGGTATTTCCATCCTCTCAAGCTACATTTTTGGACTGTGCCTGCAGATCCAGACCCTTGCCTGAGCATCTGATGCTGTGGAGTGCTTCTCAGGAACGTGAGGGAAGGAAAATAACTGGTGGCTGTGAGAGCTCGGGGCATTTCGTTGGGGTTGCAGCGGGGTGTATAACCCATGAGCCTGAGTCCCTGGTCCCCAGGCTTGGGAGGATGGACTTGGACCCTTATTTCCCATTGCATTCCCAGTGAAAACAGACTGGGAAGAAGTCAAGCTGACTGAGCTGGTTATGGTCCCTGGGCTGTGCCAGCATCCCATCCTCCTGGGAAAGGTTTTGCCAGGGACTGCCCCACCAGCTGAGCAGAGAGGAGGGAGCTGCAGTGACAGGAACATCCCTCCCCATGGTTAACTTTATCTCACTGTAGCTATGGGAAAGGAAAGCAGTTTAGTGCAAGCTAGTTTTTCCAAACCACGCTGGTAGGCAGTAGATAGACAGGTGCTGTCGAAGGTGATTCATCCCACCCTTGGGAGGTCCAGCGTAGGTGGGGTGAATCACCCTCCAGCAGTACCTGCCTCCCTCCAGAGCCAGGACGGCTTCAGAGGAAAGCTGGAAATCACGTTGCAGGTTAGGACACCCAAAATTAAAAGTGTCAACATGTAGGTGTCTGAATGTGCACAGGGTGTCTGTTACTTCACTTCCAAATGGCTGAACAACGTGGGATGAGTCCCACCATTCATACCTGGGACCTGTTTTCCAGGGTTTTGCACTTTTCACAAATAATAAGGAAACTGCAACTCTGAAGCAGCAAGATGAATTACAGGGCTCACGTTCATGTCAGCTGTATTCAGAGAATCACAGAATGGTTTGGGTKGGAARGGACCTTTAAAGGCCATCTAGTCCAACCCCCCKGCCRTGGGCAGGGACATCTTCAACTAGATCAGGTTGCTCMGAGCCCYGTCCAACCTGACCYTGAATGTTTCCAGGGATGGGGCATCTACCACCTACCTGGGCAACCTGTGCCAGKGTTTCACCACCCTCATCGAAAAYGATTTCTTCCTTCTRTCTAGTCTGAATCTCCCCTCTTTTAGTTTAAAACCATTCCCCCTTGTCCTATCGCTACAGGCCCTGCTAAAAAGTCTGTCCCCATCTTTCTTCTAAGCCCCCTTTMAGTAYTGAWAGGCTGCAATAAGSTCTCCCTGAAGCCTTCTCTTCTCCAGGCTGAACAACCCCARCTCTCTCAGCCTKTCYTCAKAGSAGAGGYGTTCCATCCCYCTGATCATTTTTGTGGCCTCCTCTGGACCYGCTCCAACAGGTCCATGTCTGTCCTGTGCTGAGGACCCCAGAGCTGGACGCAGCACTGCAGGKGGGGTCTCACCAGGGCAGAGGAGAAGGGCAGAATCATCTCCCTCGACCTGCTGGCCACGCTGCTTTGGATGCAGCCCAGTGCTCATCGGTACCTGCTGCAGCTGAGCCCTAGGAGCCATGGTGAGAAGATAAACAAGAAGCCACCGCACCATGACCTGGGAGAGAGCCCCACGTCCTTCCAGCCCGAGGCTTGGTGCTCATCACACCCATCCCAGCTGGGGAAGGGGAGCAGAGCCCTGGGAAGGCACCTCCATGTTTAGCTGGGCTCCCACGTGGATACCTGTGGCCTGGAGTCACTGTACAACATCAAAATGGGAAGAAATAGGGTTTTCTCTAGTCCTCCCTCCCCACCCCAAAACATGATCTCCACCAGCACCTGGCTCCATCCAAGTCCAAACCAACCCAACCCAACCCAACCCAACCCAGCGCAACGCGGGAAAATCAACCTTAACTCGTTAATCGTCATCAGCATCTCAATGCCAACGGCCCCCTTGGGCCGGAGCCCGTACCAGCTAGATGCTTAATTAATATGTGATTTTTGTGGCTTTCCAAAAGGTGCCTTTGGAAAGCACCAAATTTGTGTGTCCAGCAAACATCCGTAGACTTGAGGCCATGGGGATGGCCACGCTGGCCCGAGGAGGGAGGCAGCTCAGCATCTGCAGCGGCTTAGCCTTCTCAGCGTGGCCACAGGCAAGAGAACCAAGTCCTGCTAATAATTTAAGAGTATCAATTAATACAGTTTAATAAATACATAAAAAGATCTAGTCTCTTTTTTCCATCCACTTTCTAGCATCAATGAAAGTTAAGGGTGATTGTCCCGTGAGTAACTAAGGCAAATTTGTTTTTGTGTGTGTGTGTTTCTCTCTCCTTTTTTGTTTTGATTTTTTTTCCATTGTTTTGTACATAAAGCAATCACATAAAAATAGTTATAAATAGAAAAATTGCAAAGGTTTTTTCCCCCCTAGACAAATAGGAAAAACAACCCAATCAACCCAACAAACAAATCGAGACAGAAAAACCACCTTGCTTCAAGTCCTTGTAGATTATACAGTACTCGGCATCTTTGGATACTTTACAATGACTCCAAATCGTAGACAAAAAAACTCCTGAACTAACCAGTCATCTGCAAAACGTTGCTTGTGTAAGAAGTTGATATGGATTAAAAAAAAAAAAAAGGTTTGATGCAGTTTTAAGAAGTTTTCTTTCTTCTTTCCTTTTTTTTTTTTTTCCCCTCCATTGACTTGTTGCACGCAGAGTCTTTGTGGATTTCTTCTTGGAGGAGGAAGTGAGTGTTGGGCAGTTCCTTGGGATCGTTCTGCTATGGATGGTCTCAGAGCTGAAGTCCTTCATGCCCTCATGGGGGGCTGTGGATCCTGGACCCCTTGTGTCCCCCCCCATGCTCCAGTGGGGAGACCCTCATCCAGCCACCGCTTCAGAGTGGCACCATCAATGGGCAAACCAAAAAATTAATGAACCGTGGTCCTCTTGTTCCCTTTGATTCTGCTGATGTTGAAAGGTAACAGTAAAAAGAGAAAGAAAAAGCCCTAATTTGTAACATTTACATTTTTGAGAGCTGGTTTTGTGTAAAACCAGCTTCCCAGGGCACCCGCCGCAAGCCATCTCAGCCAGTGGTGAAACTGGGGTCCCACCACGTCCAAGAGGAGCCATCGGAGGCAGATGGCTATCAAAAGCCTTTATTCTTGAGAGTAGCTCATGTTTTTAGGGGCTGAAGGAGGCTGACGGGGCGATTCCAGCCAATCTGCCACTTTTTTGGCCTCAAAAGAAATATTAGATGGGGGTAGCCAGGCCAGGGGCTGCAGGGATGCTGGCGAGGACCCCAGACCTGGTGGCCACCGTGGGCAACCTTCAGCTTGGAGCACCCCATCATATGTTACCGCCTCATCTTTTGAACCAACAAATGGTGAAGAAATAACTATTTCTACTTGCTTGCAAGTACTCATCTGCAAGACATCTTTAGTGGACTTGTTCTCCCCAAAGATCCCTTKAGACAAGCAGCAGGGATATTTGCACACGCAATTTTTTCCCATCGACACTGCAGATTCGGGGACACTCAAGTGTTTTGYAAATTTTTGTCATCGAAATATATGTAGGAATTAGGGGGAATTAAGGACACGAATCTAGACATTTCAGAGCGGTCAGTGGCGGTGAATTCTGACTCTTTGGTTTGAAATTTCTTTTTCATTTTGAAATGCCCACATGGTTTATTTTTGCAAAGCATGGGTTTAATAAAAGCTCAGGATCGAAATATTTCTGATCCTTCCAAAAAATTTTCCTTTTCAAGCAACTGAAGTTAAAATACTCTAAATAGGCTTTGGTTCTCCTTCTGAAATTTTGAAATGGACGAAGAACCAAAATAAGTAAAATCCCCTTTTTCCACCCAGCTTCACTCCTGGGTGATTTTTTCTCCTTTTTTTTTATTTTTTTAGGGCCCCAGCTCATCCTGCACAGCAGGGCTTTCAGCAGCCCTGCAAGTCTGATACACTGCTGAGAAAGGCAACGGCCAGGATCCTCCCCCTCCCAATGTCACTGCTTGACCCTCCGCTTTATCACTTGTAAATTTTGTTKCCAGGCATGGGAATTAATTAAAAAAAAAAAAAAAAGTCCTTTTGACCAAAAGGGCCAAGGAATGTAACATATCAAAACCAAGTCTGGACAGCTTGTTGGTGTCCAGCAGGCCCTGCGGGTGGAAAATGGGGAACATCTCCCCCAGAAGAGCCATCTTATGGTGACGACCATGCGCTGGACTAAGGCAAGTGACATTTTTGGGAGAGTTGAAGAGAGCAGCAGTCCTGGCCTGGCCTTCCGAGATGGAACCGTGAGCTGTGGGCAGCTGGATGGGGCAGCGAGTGCCCCATGGCCCCAAATCCAAGTGCATCACAGAGTCTAAAGTGCTGGTGGCCATGGGGCGCAGCACCCACCCACCCACCTGCTTGCCCTGGGGATGGCCCCATTCCCCAAGCCCCACGGCAGGCCATGGCGGTGAGGGGACGAAGAGTTTTTTGGGAGCCAAACGATGTGAAAGGGCAGGCAGGGACCCCGAGGGGGCCGGTCGCCCTGTTGGAAAGGGGGCGGACACATGGTGGGACCGAGCACGGGCTTAGTTGCTCCCCTCCGAGATGGGAGCCATGTGGCTGAGCCCCGCCAAGCCGCTGAAGCCCGTGCTCCAAGGGTGGGGAAGGGGGAAGAAGGGTTGGGCAGTGAGGTTTTCGTTATGACCCAAGGTGAAGGCAAAGATCCCCGCGTTACTCTCCATGTCCAGCTGGGCTCGCCTGAAGAGCTCCATCTGGGTTTCTTCAAACTGGCTCTCCAGGTCCTGCAGGCTGAAGGCGGTCTTGGCCCCGCTCAAAAAGTGCTTGGGACTGGGGCCAGGAAGGCACATGGCCGTGCCGCCGAGGTGGCCGCTCATCTCCTCCAACGTCGGTGGCATCACGAAGCTCTCCTCCACCGGCGGGCCACCAGGAGCAAAGAGCAAGCCGGCCGCCCTCCACGCCGCTGGCTTGCGTCCTCGCCGGGGTCGCGCGATCCGGCAGCTCTGGCGTTTGATGTGGCGATGGAGGTGGTCGGAGCGGGTGAAGCTCTTGTAGCAGAACTCGCATTGGTAGGGCCGGACACCCGTATGGATGCGCATGTGGTTCTTCAGGTCGTAGTTGTGCACGAATTTGGCGTTGCAGTGGATGCACAGGTACGGCCGCTCCCCCGTGTGCTTCCGCATGTGGATTTTGAGCTTGTCCTGCCTGCAAAAGAAAAGGCGCTTGGTCAGGCGGCGTGGGCTTGAAGGGATGCGGTTGGGATTGCCCCTTGGATCAGGAGAGGGAAAGGTGATGGGAAGGTGGGGAGCTCATCCTGGGGCTTCCAGCCGTGGCACTGCACCAACGTACGGATGCTCTCGTAGGCTGGTGTTTGCATCCACCTCCTCCTTCCCGGGGTGACAGCTCCTAAACATCGCACAGACCCATCCCTCCATGTCAGGAGTTTGCAGCCCATCCTAGAGAGTTCAAAACAGCCTAAATCGGAGGAAAAAACCCTCTGGAATAAACTCAGAAAACATATGGGAATATCTAAATAAGTACAGGTATATTCCTGCCCGCAGATAAAGAAATTAGTTGAGCTTGTGGATCAATGCTGCTCAAACAAAGTCCCTTTTGGAGCCGGTTTTTCCTTTCCTTTTATCCTTGCACTGACCACTTGGTGTCTCAGGAGCTTTCGTCTGGAGCGGGGCACGGCTCAGGGTGAGGCAGGCAGGGGCGCAGGCAGCACCCCTGCCCTTCCCAGCCCTCTCCTCCGAGGCCAGTGCACGTCCAGCCTCACACGCATTTTGGAGCAGGTTTTTAAATGCAGCCATGGAACAGCGTAATACCCAYCCCAATAGCACTTATTTACAAATATAGTTTGGTTTTTTTTTTTTTTTAAGGGGAACATCTAAAAGCAGCAAGAATATTTTCCCAAGCGGGCAGTCCAATCACTACTTTTTTTCCCATGAATAAGTGTTTCCTTCTGCCGTCTACAAAAATCACAGTGAAGGCATAYGATTATAAAAAGCGAAGCTGACTGTAGCTGAACCGAGCCAAGCGTAGTGCCTAGGTTGCACCAGTGGAGTTCAAATAAGTAAACAGCAAAGTGGGAGAATTCACATTGTTTTCCCAAATGCTTTCAGTATGATCCCTCCAAGGCATCAGTTATGTGGCTAAGAATACAGAGGATATAYGGAGTCATGTCCTTATTATATATAATACGTGAGCATGAAAAAAAAAAAGGCAAAAACCACCCAAAAAATGTATTTATGCTGGCAGATCAAGCCCTCAAAACTTGCARGGTGTTGCCTTTGCCCTGATTTCTGCCACCCTGCCCGTATGCATCTCGAAATAGTTTTCAGTGACGTGACCGGCAGCACGCCGGTGTCGGCCACCCCACGAGGASTGCAGCCCTGGGATGGGCATCCCTGCAAACCAGTCCCTCGGGATCAAGGATGCAGAGACGTATTCCTAACAGGAGAGTCACTTCTTCACCAGCTGATGYTTTGGGAAAACCGGTCCCAGCCTGGTCCTGCATCTGCAGCGGTTGTAACAAGCTCACATGAGGTTTACAACTCATGCGGATTTTCAGGGAGACAGAAAAAAAGCATCTCTCGGTCCCCCATGCCAAGCCCAGGGCCAGATCCCAACTTYTCATTCTGAAATTTTCAAAGATGCTGTTATCCCAAGATTTTAACGAGGGCACATTTCCCCTGAAAGGGCTGAAATCAGTTCTCAACAGCAGGCAAAGCAGGGTAGAAAATTTCATCCCAAACGGATAACGCGCAGCGAAGTCGTAAGCAGATGAACGCAGGGGCTCGTAATGCAAAGTGTTGGSAAATGTTAATAAAAAGCAGAGCTGCCAGCCCCACCTATAATATAATTTAAACCTATATATGTAATGTTTAACCTAGCAGGATCGCTTTTCCTAATAAACATGCTGCGTGCCAGGACTGTATAACGTAAATACAGGCAAAGCTTTTTTCAGGCTATTACCCATCTCCGGCAGCAGATGGGGGGAAACTCAATCCTCCCTGCCCCGGCAGCATCTCCGTGGGATGGAAGAGAGGTTTTATGGCTCTACCTGGAGAAGCTCAGAGGCTGGGGGGGGTGAGATGCTCCGGCTGCGGTGAAGCGCCCGGGGGAGGATGCGGCATGGGAATCACAGGCTTTGCGAGATGGGAGCTCGGCTCGCAGGCTCTCCGAAGGAGAACCACGCTCCGTGTGTGTGAATAACCTTAATGCAATTGCATTAGGAGAGCGATTAGGGCTCTGCGAGCTGTCACAACACAAATAATAGGAACAAATAATGTTAACCTTTCTGGCTGGAACAGTTTCTCCTTGAGCACTCCGGGGTTGTCTTGGTGGAAAAGCTGAAATATTTGCAGTTTTCACCAGCATTTTAACAGGGTGAAACAGCAGACTAGAAGCTGAGCAGCCTTTGTTTAAGGAAAAAATTAATGAGCTCTTAAATGAAGTCCTGCTTCCTGCGATCAGATGTCCCTGGGAGTCGGGAGTGGCAGATCCAGGTGCATGTGGGGTCCTTGCCGCGGGATGCGAAGGGGAAGGGATCTGATGGGGAGGTTGGGGGACTCCCCACCAGGAAAATACATTTGCTCGATTTCCCCCAGTAAATTTGCTCCTCCACAGTTCCTCAAGGGCAGAAATAAYGCAAAGGACTGATTCATTCAGAAATCCCATTTGGGAACCTCTGCTTCCCTGCACCCTCATTCCCAGGGGAGCCCAAGGGGGGCCGTCTGGGCTTGCATCTCCCCGGTGAAGGCACCGCTCATTGCCGTGGGTGCGAGTCCGACGCTTTCGGGAAGCGTGAGATTCCCCCTGAGAGCAAAACACGTTAACGCAGGTGGCAGCATTCAGGAAATCCCGGCAGAAATCTCTTTCTACATCTCAGTCACTCCACTTAGCTTAAATACACTTTCCCCTAAAGGAAAGCTCTCACATTAGAGTAATGCTGAAAATKGCTAAAAAAAAAACCCAAACAAAACCAAACAGCTGCGTGCTATACAAAATACTTCCAAATACATTTAAAAATAAACCAGTGTTTTGAAATTTCCACTTTGCTCAGGGTGTTAAAGAATGAAGAAACCCTCCAGCCTTCAGATCTGTGCGGGGTGACCCAAATGAACGGCTTCGTTTTCGTGAGTGATGATGAGAGACTGCACCATTGGGTGAGTCCCAATTTTCTTTGTGATTATTTTCTTGCGTTAAAGTCCTCCTAGCTCTATGCTTTGTATTTAGAAGCTGTTGAGCATATGGGGGGATGTAGAAGCTGTCGCGTTTAATGCTGCATTAGTAATGGGCCACACCAGACCATCTCTGTGTGGAGCTTTTAACCTCCAAGATGCTGATTTAACCTGTCTGGATTAGGGGTCAGGATACTTGAATTCCYACCTGAGCCCTCCTACTAACCTTTGCAGTGACTATGAGTCAGTACCGACATCTCTCTGTGCCTCAGTTTCCCCAAATGAAGCCAAYGATGCTGCCCGTGCTTGTAAAGGACTTTGGGAGCTCTCTGGGAGGGCTCAGCTCTAATATTCCCATCACGGGGAAGGTGTTGGTGAGGGGTCAAGCTAAGCTATTTCTTCGTCAGCAATTAGCAACCGCAGCATCACACCCAGGAGAGTGATGKGGACGGCAGGATGGGGCCGGCCAGGTGGTCCCTCCAGCCCAGGATGCAGCCACACTCACCGGGCTGAACCCATCCCGCTCCTCCTGTCCGGAGGTGACGACCCAGCGCTAACCTGAGGATGCAACATCAGCAGGAGCCGGATCCAAATTCCTGCGGGCAGGAATTAGCACCAGGCAGTGGCCTTTCCCCTGCAAATACCAGGGTGAGCCGGCTCACGGCGCAYACGCCCGCCCGAGGCACGATGCTCCCCGCATTGTAATACAGTGTCTGCTGCGTTAATGGAGCGGAGCATGGAAATTTATTTTCAGGTCAAATTCTCATCATCTGCATATCTTCCACTCAAATATTATCACAGGGACGGGAGAAGAAAAGGCAGGCTGAATGCGGGAGCACCCCAGGTGTCCGGCCATTGTCAGGAGCTCGCCTCTGCCTACTGTGCATATTATTTTCCTCTGGTTTGCTTGCCCCAGCCTAATAGGGCTCTCTCTCTCACACACAGCCAGGAGCTGAAATACCACGCTCTTGTCAGAAAGCTTTATTATTATGGTAAAGATTGTACTCATTAGATATTAATTATACCCAGCAAGAGCAGGTCCAGGAATCTATTTGTCTCTGCTCACCGATTAAATTTGCCCAGCTTTTCAGAGAAGGGTTGCAAGCTGCAGCATTAGATTTGCGTAGCCCGCTCMAATCTGTTACCACCGAGGGGTCTGGTGAGGTGAAGAGAGGTGCAAAGGCTGGGAACCGATACCAAGGGTGGATCTGGACGGTCACGCCTGCCGTGGAGCAGCCCATGTTGGGGCTGGTCTCACTTAACTTGAGACGCCCAGAAGTTAGGTGCCCTAATCTAAGCCCCGCAGGTTGTCTTTGTGGTCAGGGATGACCCCTGCTCATCCCCTTTCCTCATCTACCCCTCTGAGGGTGCTGATCTCTTTCCACTGACCATGGAGGGAGTCGAGGTGCCACGCTCTTGGGTGGCCGGCGTTTGGGTTAATAAATCATAGAATAATAGAATCATTTAGGTCAGAAAAGACCTTTAAGATCATCGAGTCCAACYRTWAACCTAACACTGCCAAGTCCACCACTAAACCATGTCCCTAAGCACCACATCTACAYGTCTTTTAAATACCTCCAGGGATGGTGACTCCACCACTTCCCTGGGCAGCCTGTTCCAGTGCTTGGCAACCCTTTYGGTGAAGAAATTTTTCCTAATATCCAATCTAAAGCTCCCCTGGCACAACCTGAGGCTGTTTCCTCTTGTCCTGTCGCTTGTTACTTGGGAGAAGAGACCAACCCCCACCTCGCTACTAAYGTACAATAATTAGGACGGCTCCAGCCTCAGAAAGCCCAGACACTGTCATGTCTAAACATGTGCAACTTGGTTGTGGTCTACACTGATGCCAAAATGTGCAAACCCAAACTAATTACATCCCGCAGCTAAATGGCCCTCCCAACTCAACGCATCTCCCAGCACATTAGAGATGAAGCCTCCTTGGCTGTTTGACCATCTGTTTTCCAGCTCCCTCTGGTCCAACTGTGGTGAACTATGGTGGGGTTGAAAATATCCTGTTACTTATTTAAGCTTCTGTCCAGCAAGCGGATGGATCCAGTGAGCTGTGGATGTGATCCACAACCCACCAAAATCAGTAGGTTCGTTTTCTTCCCCCACCCTCCCTTCCTCCCTTTTTTTTCCAAAGGAATAGAGATCATGCCCTGCTTTCTTTGCTACTTTTTGGGGGGAAAAAGAGCTGCGTAGCTTAGGAATCAGCCATGGGTCATGACGTGGCCCCTTCAACCACCACCCCCCTCCCCGCACACGGCCCCACACGGCAGAGGTATCCGATGCACACCTGGTAAAGCGGACTTCACAGATATTGCACATATACGGCTTCTCTCCCGTGTGGGTCCTCATGTGCCTGGGCAGCTTGCCGGCCCCCATGATGACTTTGTTACAGACGGGACATTGCTGGGATGCCTTGGGCTTTATCTTCCTCTCTTCCTCCAGGGGCCATGGGGGAAAAACTCCTCCAAACTGGGCAGCGCTTAGGAAATTGAGATAAGTGCTATAGTCAGTCTCTGCCTTAATATGCCCTAAGGGAGCTGTTGGGGTGTTGGTAAACATGTTCTTGAAGAAGTCATTAGGGAAAGGAGGCGGAGGCAGGTCTTCCTTCTCCTCCTCTTCCTTGATCTTCCTCTTTTTGATCACCAGATCCAAGGGGCCATTGTCTACTTGTGGCTCCTCTAGCTGGGAGAAGGAGCTAAAATCGCCGTTCCACAGATGGGGAAAGAAGCTAGGGGCGAAAGGAGAGAGAGCTGGCCTCCTTTCTGGGATGTTCGCCTTAGGGTACAAGTTTTCCCTTAGCAAGGACTCGATGGAGAAGTCTCGTATCACACCCAAGTGTCCAGAGGAGTTATTGGCTGGGTAGTGATTTGGAAAGTCTTTAGGTGCTTCTGTATATGCTTCTTCAGTAAGATCAGACTTAGAAGGGCTTTGGTGACAGCTTACTTCTTGGACATCGGTTAGGTTCTCCTGATTGACAAAATCTTCCACTTCCTCCTCCTCCTCCTCCTCATCTTCGTCTTCATCTTCATCATCATCTTCGTCCTCTTTGTCATCTTCTTCTTCCGCCTCTCTGTYGGGCTCCATGATTTCAAGGCATACATTGATAATGCACTGGATCTCCAGCATCTTGGCAGCGCTGAGGATGTGCTTGACATTTGAGGTGGTGATGGTGAGGGTTGAGGTGTAGGCAAACTCGAGGATGGCAGAAAGTGCTTCAGGCTTGACAAAGTCAATCTCGTAAACATAGGGCTGGTCTGTTAAAGTGCCAGTAGTGAAGAGTTTTTTGAAGTACTTGCTGCAGGCAGCAAGGACGGACCGATGGGTCCGGTACTCCTGGTCCTGTACAATGAGGATGACATCGCAGAGGAGACCGTCATGCCGCTGCTCATTTAAACCACATAAGACTTCACTGCTGTGGTTTGGGAATGGGATCCCGATAAGATCTTCAATGCTATTGGCCATATTCTCATTTAGTGCCCTAGGACAAAACATAGACAGTAGAGCATTAGCAGGGGATCCCCAATCAATAATGCCAAAAGGACCCTGCCTTCTCTCAGTGTCCTCCTCTCCCTTGCCTCACTTGGGCCTCTGTAATCACCTCCTGCTTGCACTGCCCCAGTGCCTTTCCACATCACCTTTAACTGCTTCCAGGTCCTCTGTGACTTAACCTCTGCTTCCCTCCACATCTCTTCGTCTCCTTCTTTGTCTCCATCCTTCCCTTTTCAGTTCCCACCCTATTCACCTTTTCATAACCACCACAAGCTCCCTCTTGTCTTTCACATCCCTCCCCCAGGAACCTTGTGCAATGACTCCCTCCTCATCACGTTTCTTCCACATCCTCCCAGAGCCAACATCTTTCCAGGCACATGTTGGATTTGCCCTGCCAGGAGCTATGTGGGGAAAGGGTGATGCTGTATTGCTTCACACTGCCAAGTGCCAGCACCCACACCACTTAAACAAGACGAGCCAGGGAGTGCCCATCTCATCTACGCAATTGTTTTTGGGACTGGTACAACTGGACGCCCCAAACAGGAGGGACTGCTGGTCACGGCTGTTTGCTGCAGCAGGAGAGCAGTCCTCATGAGGCGGCAGGTCTCCAGTTCTGTGTCCTCCTGCTACTTCATGYCTGGAAGTTATCCCATGTCACCTCAGCACGCGGACAACCCGCATCGGGATGTCTTCCCGAGAGATCTGGGAATGGGGGAGGCAAGCGAGGAGTTGTGTGTCACAGGGTACCTAAATGCTCAGAAAAAGACAACCAGGGAGCAAGGGCCTGGCCAGAGGCAGACGTCTGTCTGCTATCTTCAGCCATGAGCTGAGCTTGCTCTGTTCCCAGTCCTGTTTGGACTTGTTAGCATGGTATCAAATGCCCTGTGCAGCTGGCAGACACCTTCCCCTGCTAGAGCAGCTCCAGCTTCAAAGGGAAACTCGGAAGCAAAAAGCCCACACCCAAAAGGAAAACTTGATTTTTTTTTTTGCCGTTTTTTCATCTGTAAGATGTTTCCTCTCTCACATGGCTCCAGCAGCCCCTCCACATGAGAAATCCCAGGAAAGGAGAGCCACTTCCTCCAGCAGGCGACGAACACATTAATCCCCACACAGAATACATCAAACAGCCAGACCGGCTTTGAATATGCTAACCCTTTGGAARCCCCCAGGACACAGAGCAGGGTCACCTCTATGAGCCCCGGCTCGTGGCCCCGCTGCAGGCAGACGCTCAGTTCACAGCCGAGYGGTTAATCTCCGAGAGACCCCAGGGTACACCTAAGTAAAACTGCAGCCCGACTCCGGCTCCTTTCACAAGGCTGAGACCATCAGGCAAGGTTCCCAATCCCACCCTCTGCACCTCTGGCAGGTTCCCAATCCCACCCCGTGCCTCCTTCGCATCTCTCCTGGGATCCATCACCACGTCCTGGGTGTCCTTCCCTGCTTGGTTTCTGGCTGCTCTGACTCCAAACCTCCTTCCCACCAGCTGTGGGGACCTGGCCTACCTCATGGTGTGGGGCTGGCTCCCACCCTTCCACCTTCCTCCAGCCCTCGGGGATGGAAAGAGCCTGGTCTGATGGAGGTCGTCCAGGCAAATCTTTGCTTCACCTTGGTTGACAAGCCAGTGACCCTTGGGGGAGGCTGGGGAGCCATAGAGGCAACCAGACTCTGCAGCAAACATTCCCATGGGAAGAGGAATGCCGTCTCCCTTCTCCTCCCTCCGCAGGGTCAATCTCCAGCCGCGACCTTGCAGACATCTCCCTGACGCCTAATCAGCGCTGACGAACACTCGCCGTGTGGGAGCCGGCGAGCAAAGGCCATGGGAAGACGGTGCAACCTAGTCGGAGCACACCCCGGGGAAGGGTTACGGACCACCAGCCTGGTGAGAGCAACGCTGGGATGAGGGACAAGCTGAGCCCTCACCATGGGAAGTCCTCTCCAGCCACCTCCCCGTGCCCAGAGATGGGGAGAGGAACCGGGAATTACACCCCTCCGAGCCCCCCTCAGCTCCAGCCACCGACATTTTCGGCCGAGGGACGATGTTCCAGCCTCTCATCCCCTGGTGTGCCCATTAGCTCCACACTAATTATGTCTGTTGTCTGAAACAAATTGATTCATTACAGTGTGCTGTGCTTAACCACGTTAAATAGCTACGCTCCTCTACGAGCCCGACCGGCTCCGTAGCAAATCTTCCTTGAAAATCGCCGATAAATGAAAGTAAATCCGATGTGTTCTTCAAGTGGAGTCTAAGATAATAAATAACCCCTGAGCTGGGGAGGAAGAAATAACTTCCTTTTTAGGGCTTTGTATCCTTAATAATAAGCATGAGCAATTAAATTTCTACTGCTGCATTTATCTTTTACTCATTTATTTTTGTTTGGAAGGAGCATTAGTGTTAAAGGAGCTCCTTACCTGAAGGGACATGTCTTCCTACGAATCTATTTTGATCTTTTATTGCCASATCACCCTAAGTGCAAAAGACAAGAAAAGCAGAATATTAGACTACCCTGACAATTGTTTTTACAGAGGTTTTTTCCAGACACTAAATTCTATCCTCCCTAATTTGTGGATTATTCACTCGGCAGCAAGAAAGCAAGAAAAACATGGAATTAGAAGATCAGGGGGTATGTGATTATAAACTAAAACTATGTACAGCTCCTTTTCCTTTCTCTTCCTCTCCTGGTCCTCTCGAGATGTGGTTCTGTTAACCGAAGCACTTAGGCAAGCTGATAACTTTACAGGATGCTGGCAAAATTGAAGGTGATTCATGTCATTTAAATGGGGGGCGGGGGCGGAGAGGAAGAGAAATAGCCCATTCATTTGCATACATTTGCATTTTTTTAACTCGCAGGGTGGTTTGACAGCTCCGGAGCTCAGCGAGCCTGAGAAATGACCTTATGGTTCCCATGCCCCCGGGGAGGTTGATGGTCACAGGCTGGAAGTGTGCTGAGGCTGATGTTTTCCTTCCTCCCCCTCCCTCCTCTCCCTCCTCCTGCGCTCCCCCCTTCCCCTCCCCACGCCAAGGGTGGGATCCTCAAGAATAACAGGCCTGAAAATAGCATCTGATGGTGACAAATGTCACCAGTGCATGCACACACAYGTGCAAATGCTGAACGGGCTACATGGAGTTAAACAGAAAAATCCCATTTTATAGTAGAAAATTACAGCATTATTAAAATAAACCRGGGGAGGGGGGAAGGGTGGAGGGCACCTAAAATAAATGTATTCTTGCAAGATGACGTCTTGAAAGATTGCATTTATGGGCATGCTCAAAACTCATTCATTACTTTCTTGCCATGAAAAGCCCCATTTATAAAAGAATGACCCTGGGAGATGCTATTCGGATACAGGACCGCTTCCCCCCAGCACGGGCRCATGGCGAGCTCTGCCAGCGTATTTAGGCACCCGAGGCTGCAACAGCAGAAAAGGGGAACGGGGCGGGGGGGGAGCTGAGCTTTGTCCCCTTTTTGGGTGAGAATCCTTTCTTTTCTGAGAAGGATGGTGCTTCGCCGCCGCAGCGCGATGGGGACGTCGGCAGATGCAGGCAGGAGCCTCAGCTGCGATGCCGAGGTCTGACCCCGCTGCCTGCCTGAACGTGGGTGATACAACCCAGACACAAGCCAGGGACCGCAGCAATATTACAAACCGTCTGCTGTGTGCACTCCCTGGGTGACCCAAAGCTCATCCAGGGCACTCCGCTGCTCAAAAGCCACTTCTATTTTTCATTTTTATTTTTTTAGTAGCTTTATTCTCACGTCTGCTTTAACTTTAAGCCTCCTTCAGTATAATACAGCCTCTAAAAACCAATAATATATCAGCATAAAACTGAAATACCCGAGAGGGAGAGAGGTGAAATGCTCATTTAGCATTGTGATAAGTAAAGAATAGAAGTATATTCAATATATTATAGAGACAGATCTACAGAAAATACATAAAGTAAACTAATACTGCCTATATTCATTTGTACGAGTGGAAATGGAGGACTGCCGCAGCTCGGAGGAGCCCTGGGAAAGACGTGCCAGCCCCGAGGTGGGACAGGATCCTGCCCCTGGGTCTCGGTATTGCTCAAAGCCGGGAGCACGAGACCTGTGACCTGTGAGGGCTCCTCATCACCACTCCCCTCTCCCACCTCCTTCCTCGCCTCCGGCGACAACGCCCGCCAAGCCGGGCCCTGGGAGGAGATAAGGGCTGCCGGSAAGAGCCCAGGCTTGTGCAACGCGTGGCTCCTGGTTCAGGGCTGCGGCAGGGTGGGGATGTCCCCTTCCCCTCCGCCCCTGCCGCGGGGACAACGCTTCACAGCCGGAGTCTTAGCTGGGAGATGGCAATTTTGGCCTGTAATTGTATGCTGGCATGTAGCATCGCTACTCTAACATGCAGCATTTTAATATTTCAATATCTGTATATTTGTCTATTTTAATATTGGTATATTTTTATATATTTTATTTTAATGTATTTATATATTAATATTTTTATATTTTCATATTATTTTTATATAGATTCTTGGAGCATTTTGTCTTAAAATGTGCATTGTTTCGCCCTCCCTTTGCTATGATTTTCCCCACAGGAAGGAGCTGGCTCTGGACCACATTTTTTTTTTTTGGTCTGCAAAGCACTGGACTCACCCCGGGAGTGCCACCCCGAAGATGTGGGAATGCCCCYGGGAAAGCCGGGGAGCGCAAAGCGGCTGCCCCCCCATGTCGTGCTCATTCCGCATTTAGTGCGACGGAGGAAGGAGCCTGAGGCTCTGGTTGATCTCTGCCTGCTACCGGTGTCAAAATGACATTTTTCCAGACAAAACAAATGGTGTCTTCAATTCTTCCCTTAACCCAGCCTGTGCACGGAGTGGGGTTTGGGGTGCAAGCCCAGGGGCAAGGCTCGGGGTTCAGCATCCCCGACCACTGGYCCCCCCGCCCCGGCCGGATCCTGCCACACCACCACAGCATCCCTCACGCTCGGTCCCTGCAGGCACAAAACCCCAGGAGGGATTCGAGCTCTACATCTGAATCATGAGGCCATCCAGCAAAGCATCCCCAAGGTGGCTGGACCTGGATTCGGGACGCTGAGCATCCCCGGCCACCCCAGCCTGCTGCCCGTGGCAGGAGAGGGAGTCATAGAATCACAGGATGGTTTGGGTTGGAAGGGACCTTTGAAGGCCATCTTGTCCAACCCCCCTGCCGTGGGCAGGGACATCTTCAACTAGAYSAGGTTGCTCCGAGCCCTGTCCAACCTGACCTTGAACGTTTCCCGGGATGGGGCATCTACCACCTCTCTGGGCAACCTGTGCCAGGGTTTCACCACCCTCATCGTAAACAATTTCTTCCTTCTGTCTAGTCTGAATCTCCCCTCTTTTAGTCTAAAACCATTCCCCCATGTCCTATCGCTACAGGCCCTGCTAAAAAGTCTGTCCCCATCTTTCTTCTAAGCCCYCTTTAAGTACTGAAAGGCCAGCAGGAGGCCTCAACGGCTTTCCCCATCCCGATTTATTTTCTACCACCAACTCCTTCCCTCTCCTGCCTGGGGCACTCGGCACCCCGAGGGACAGACGCTTTGGCTCTGCTGCTTTGCTACCAGCTCCTCTTTCCCAATCCCTGCTCCAGGCTGCAGGAGCGGAGGCAGCAGCTGGGGTGGGCTGGCTGCTCTCCCTCTGCATCTACCCATGGTCCTGTGCCGCACAGCCACCACACAGACCTGCCCGCTACATCCATCAGCCCCTGAATATATTTGGTGGGKTTTTTTTTTCCAGGTTTATTTGTGTCTCATCATAATGAGGCAATTAAGATGTGCATGTGAGATTACCCTAATCTGTCAAAATATTACAGCTGCTTTCTATGGGATATGCTGACCAGTAATTGATAGCTACTGCTCCTTAGCCGTGTTGTTATTTTGGGGGTATAGAGATGCTGGGGCTCTGTTCCCGCATCCTCTGATTGCTCCGTGACCTTGAGCAAGTCCCTTGTGCAAGTGTCCCTGAGCGGAGCCACCCACGGGGATGACACCGTTGCCTTGGCCAAGCGCTTGACTCCTTATTGGAAGATGCTTCTTCTCTCCTACCAAGAAGGAGCTGGGATCCTTAAAAGCCTATTATTTGAAAGGCAGGCACAGAGGTAGATTTTTTTTTTCTTTTATTAGAAAAAAAAAAAGAAAAGGTGTAAAACCCAAAAAAAGTCAAATATTTCCTCAAGCACAGCTCCCCTCTGAACATCRTGTCTCCAGAAGAACATGTTATTAAACCACCCACCCCAGTACCTAGCGTTTCTCCCCTCCGGCAGGARGGTGGGGCAGAGAGAGCTCCTCACCTTTCAATCACTTCCTCGCGAGATGCCTGAAACGATGAGGAAAACGCGGTGACATCAACCACTGCCTCCCTCGCAAGGAAATCACTGGGTTTTTAAAGGAGATGAGACACTTTGCAGACCCAAAGATGACGCTGTGGGAGGGAACTGGCTCGTTAGCAATAGCACCAGGGGTTTACTGCCGGGCTGGGCACCCGCCCCAGCCTCTAATAACTAAGACCAGCCTTCCCCTTGGGACCAGTCTTGCTTGGGAAGCACGGGGTTGAGCCGGTAAAGGTGGGGGTGTTTGGTTTTTAAGTGGTACGTAATAAGCTCATCCACCCAAAACTGAGGATCCCTCCTCAAAAAAATAATGGATTTTGCTTCGATCTGGACAAAGTAGGCAAGGGCAGAGATGCCTTGGCCAGGAAGGATGCAAAGAGGGTCACATTGGCTATGGTAAGATGCTCGCTTGCATCATGGATGGGGAGAAAGCCCCGTAGGTGGCTGCAGAGGTGGCATCACCCCACATGGCTGCTGGCAAGGGAGTAGCTCCATAAGTGGAACAGGTCAGTACAATTTAAGAAGATGCTCCATAGGATGCCGGTGCCAAGGCTGCCTACAGTGGCCAGCCAGAGCCCCAGTGACGTTGACACAGATGGAGACCTCCCACTGATGCTGGGAGGAGAGGGATGGCCAAGAAGCCCCGGGGGGACAGCCCAACCCTTTTTGGCCAGCCTCCACAGAGCCAAGGATGCGTGAGGCGGCTCCTACCCAAAGGAAGAGCCCTGGAAGTCGAGCATRGTTTGGTCACATAATTAAAGTGGTTACGCTTCAGGGATTGAGATCACACGGGTGACCTTCAGCCTGGTATTTCTCCATTACCTGCTGGACTTTTCAATATTAATACTAATCTCTGAACAAAATCCTTGGCATACAAGGATTCATCCTTATCAACATCTGGCTGGCAGGTGAGGCCATGTGAACCACGTATGTTTACACACACCAAATAAAACTGCCTTTTGGGGCTGGAACTATTAGTTTCCTATAAGCAGGAAGCTATTAGTTTCCTATAAGAAAGCCATCTTCACCTGAAGTCCCATCAGGGAATTCAAAATAAAAGGTGTTGGAGAACCACCTCCAGAGTGCCCAACGATCCTGACAACAACAGATTTAACCCCTTCTTCATTTTAGTGACAGCCACTCTTCCCAGTTTCCAAAATTCATACAGAAGTTTAGCTSGCCAAACAGACCCGGGACACGTCAATACTGGAGATCTGCTGTGTTTCGCTGGTACGACATCACTTGGGAAGTACCACAAGGACTATTTGCTTAAGAAGATAAATAGTGATTACAGGTGCCACTCACTCACTCGCCGAGGTGTGGAGGCACAAGCGTCTCCTGTKCCCTTTGTGAATCCATCCTCAGGAACTGTTAAAGGCTACTTACACATTGCAGCAAATATTATGCATCTCTCAACAAATCTATCCCTGCAGGTTAGCTCCAGCTACCGAGAGCCTACACCGGGCGCCGAGCACTTCAACAACTTGTTTATGTAGAGATACAATCTGGTGAAATTGCAAATTAGGAATCAAATCCTCCCCCAGTGAGCTGAACAGTCGGGCGCTACTGGTTGTAATGGGAATTTGCCGCTGCTYCGTGACCACCAGGACCCAACCGCAGCCCATGGGGTATTTAAGTTGAGGCCATTTTTCCTGGCCTCAGCTCCTCTACRGGCTTGTTGCTCAAGTTGGCCCCTCCATTGGCACGTGACGATGAACAGGTTGAGCTCCTCTCCTCTCTCCCTTGTCACTCATCATGGCAGGCACMAGGTATCCAAAAAGCCCCAGCAACCCCTTAGATTTACCCCAAGGTCTCCCACCCTGGCTTGACCTGAACATCATTTTACAACGAGCTCCCAGACTCTGGTATGAAGTTTGGTGGATCAACACCTTGCCTCTGGGCGAGGCCGCAGGGACCTGCCACCCAGCAGCTCTGCATACTGCGGGACTAACGCTAGGAAGATGCCATCACACCACCAGGACCAAGCCCCATGGCTCTCCTATTTCCTTGAAACCCATTCTTGGATCCCACATAAATGCAAACAGGAGCTCTGGCAGGGCCAGAGTGGAGCTCAATGCCTCCTATAATTGAAGGACCACGTTTTCACTTTGGTTTCTTCTTTCCGGCTTCTTTAAATTACCCAGCCCACTTCCCACTTTTAGAGTTTATATAAACCTCCAAAATCAGGAGTTGTGGGTCAATTCCGGGTGGCAGCTTGATTAAGTCTGAATGCCTCATGACAAGTCCCATCTGATGTGCTGAGCGGGTTTTGGCAAAGGGGGATCCCAGTGATAAATGGTCAAATAAACATAAACAATTAGTGGAGCTACACTGAAGGCACAGCCTTGCTCCAGATGGTGTTTTGAGGGCTTCATTTACGCACAAAGCAGGGGCAAATTAATTAATCACAGTATCTAGGCAGGTACTGCGGGAGGGGGCTTTACAGAGTGGTCACACCTGACCCACTCAAGCAGCTCCTTGGAGGTCTGGAGCTTGAGGGGATGGTGTTCTGCTCCTCCCTGCTGTGGTTTCTGCAAGGCTGGAGGTGCTCAATATCCAGTTAGTTATGGGGCTTTTTCTTGGAAACCCTCAGAGGTCCCTCTCTACATGACTCTGTGTTAGCCTTGATGCTCTCCTGGCCATGCTCCACCGTTTAGGGACTTTTAAATGCGGTGTCACTGGTACAGCAAATAATACTGGCTGAATATCTCCCCTCCCTATGTATCTATATGCACACACATACGTACACATTATACGTGTGTGTTTGTGTGCGCGTAGAAATCCCGTGGGAGGGGGAATATGTCAAGCGAAACAGAAGAGTTTCCAGTCATCCTGTGCAACCACCCCACTCTCATGGAAACTCACGCTTCAAGTGACGCGTCCCCCCTCCCACGCCGTGTTCTGAAAAAAAAAAAACAACACCCAAAAGGGGGAAAACAAGAGTGCAAGAGGAAAATCCCCACCAGAGATGCGCCCACGCCGGAGCTGGCCTGGCTGAACATCGGGTTGCTGGTCCCTCCAGCGTCTCTGATATGAACTGGATGAGGGTCCACAAGGTACATGACATTGTTGGTGGCATTTCTGTCCACGTGTTTGCAGACGCTCTCCTCCAATACCACCCTTCCCCTTGTGCAAGCTGCCCAGCGACTGCTATGGGGGGCTATATAGGATATATACATATACAGGATACGTGCCTATGGGTGCACAACATTACAACCTCATGAGCCCATCGGTGGTGGGTACCTCCTTCCAGCACAGCCTTAAAAATAGCAAAAAAAGTTATTTCCTCCCATTCTGAGCTCTCGTGGGAGAACAGGCAGGCCCCTTCGCTCCCTCTCGTTCTGCTTTTCTCCGGAGCCAGAAAAAGGAAAAGAAATTAAAAAAAGGCTCCTATTGAACGGCGCGCACACACTGGGTGGGTTTGCTTCCTGAAAAAAAAAAAAAAAAAAAAGAAAACCACGGCGGAAAAATGTGCCCAGCTTAACCATGGAAAACTGGTTTGGCTGGCGTCCCTCCGGAGTGGACAGGATTGCGAGGGACTTGGAAGCCGATCCGGGTAAGGCTGTCACCAGCTTGCGTGAAAACACGGCTCCAAAATAAAATAACATAAATTTTTAGGTGCTCCAAAAAAGCAAGGGGCAAAGGCTGGGGATCCAGCTCCCCCTTCTCTTCTCTCCYCTCACCCCCAGAGAGAAAGCCACCGGAGGGAGGACTTTGGGAGTAAAAATAAAAGGGTCAGAGCGCTAGCACGTTAAATCAGAAGCAGATGTGTGCCTGCTCGCCAGCCTGAGTCACCGCGGGAGGGTGGGGAAGAGGGGGGTTATCGCTATTTTGGTGCTGGGTGTGGGGTGCAGAAAACAATGCGAGGAGAAGGCGGTGCAGTGTTTGAACAGGCTTAATATTGGCTTGGGAGCAGGTACAGGCAGGCTCCAGAAGTGGTAGGGTGGGAGGCTTAGCTCGGCGGCGGTGGCATTGGCAGCGGCCGCGCTCCACCCGCCCTTGCCCGGGCAGGGCTGCTCCTCCRGACCCTTCCCCAGGCTCTCCCACAGCATCGCTGGGCATCCCCAGCCATGCACATCCCTGTTTGGGTGAGTTTCTTGTTGGTCCCCGTCGCATCTCCCAGCATCATCCCTTCAGAAGGAGCTCCCATCCTCATGCGTTGGCCAAGACGTGCCCACTGCCAGACCCACCACGTGGCCAAGGCATCTGCAGCCTTGCACCAAGGCAGGTGGCAGAGGCCTCATCCTACCTCTCACAAGGACAACCTCAGGAGCTAGAACGTCTCTAAAACCCAGCTTGCTTTGGGCCAAGCCCCATAATGCAAGCTCAGCCTCACCTTTTGCCTCCCACTCTGCCCTCTGCCACTTAACCACRTTGGCATTCGTTAGGCTTGCAGTCCCATGAGTATTTACGAGAGCGGTACCTCAGATTGGTCTATTTTCCTCCGGCATAACCCAAAGTATTATTTTCCTGCTTGGCTCTCGTGAGAGCCTTTGAAGCTTCATTCATTTTTAATTGCCATTTAAGTCCTGGAGCTCTAAGCACATGAGCTCCCCGGCGACAGCCAGGCCAAAATAGCTCCCACGTGGACATAAAGTGGCTTTTGGAGAGACGTGTTCATGGAAGGTGCCTCTGCAGAGCATCTTGCCCTGTGACAGTGATCCAGCCTGCAAAGACACGGCCCCTCCAGCACCACCACCCCACCACCTGTACCGTGGGCAGAAGTCTAGCACTGGGCTTAGACTGTGCTGCCGCAGTCAACCCCAACACAGGACRAAAATTCAAGTCCCTGCCTTCAAAAAGGGGACGCAATCCACCCAGTTTTTACCCATACGAGTGTCTCCTCAGAGTCACATACAGCCCCAGCTCCATCGCAGAGGGGTGAATATTGCATCTGCCCATCCTTCGCTGACCCGACGAGGAGCATCATGGATGCTCCATCCCTGGAAACATTCAAGGTCAGGTTGGACRGGGCTCTGAGCAACCTGATCTAGTTGAAGATGTCCCTGCTCATTGCAGGGGCATTGGTCTAGATGATCTTTAAAGGTCCCTTCCCACCCAAACCATYCTATGATTCTATGATAATTTTCCTGCAAGCCAACGCTTCTCTGAATCACCCGTCCTCACYATGCTGAAACCCCAGTGAGGTGCATCACATCTCTAAGCCTCGAGCTGGGTGTTTCTAGAGGAAATACTGCCGGACTTCAGCAGAGGACACTCAGGGAAATGGGGATGAGACTTTCATCCAGCCTTCTTGTATGTAAACCAASCAACTAATGAGCTCTCTGAAGACCACAGGTAATATATGAGCATAACCTTACAGTGCGGCCTGAGCACCGAATACCCAGAGGCAACTCCCTATCTTCAGGGGACAATTTAATCCAGCTCTGAAGGAAACAGAGCGATTTAACTGAAGATCAGGGGTCAGCTTCAGACCTCATTTGTATCTCAACTCCTTCTGTGCGCRAAGCCCCTGGTTTCTCTGCCAACCTGCTAGAAAGCTAAACAGCAGCTGAGTCGTCAGCTCAGCCCTGATCCTGCAAAGCCTCACCCGCCTGAGCAATCTGTGCGATTCGGCGGGGCCCACCCATGCCCAGCTTGGTAAATACAGTCAAAGCTGGTGAGGATCAACAGAAAAAAAAAAAAAAMCATCCGAACAAAATATAACCTGGAAGAAGGAAAAGAAAAAATATCTCCTGGTTAGATGTTTCAGCTCAAACGCATGGGGAAAAAAAAAAAAATTGAAAATCAATAGGATTACTTTTTCAGCCAATGCTTCTGCCAGCAAGGAGGGGGTTTGTGGGATCGGGCCCCTGAGCAAGGCAGGTCCTGTGACCCAGCTGACTACGTACGCAYGCCAACTCACAGTCTGATTCGATTTAAAACAGCTGAGTTGTAAATGAGGCTTATAATGGAATTGGCAAATGACCCTTCAATACAGCATTGCAAACCGACAGCATTCAAAAATAACCGGCGCTCGAGTCAGGATTCAGCKCTCGGCCGGGCGTGAGTGCAGGATCAGGGGTGCATCACGCCATCGGCTACGGAAACAGCCCAAGCAGGCAGGGAAAAAMCCCCAGCCTCTCCCCTCTTAGGGATTTTAGAGGGGTGACCCTTCACAAAGGAAAAAAAAATAGGGAAAAGGAGAAAATGCAGCCCCGCCATGTAAAGAGAGASAGTCTCGCCTGTTTGTTTTGGCCGATCCTGAACTCCAGGCAGTTTCCAACTGGAACCCAGAAATGCTGATGGTGTTTGGAGCCTGTCTGCATCCCTCCCATGACGTGAAGAGGCATTCAGGATGATGGGCTGGGATTTTTTTTCTTTCCCCCCTAACAACTATATTTACTCTTACATTTTGAACTCCCTATGCTGTCATTACAATGTCAGTTGAAATTACATGTGCGATAACCATAACATCAATGCATGCACAAGTTCACAAAGGCTTTACAAGGAAACATTTTCAAGGGAAGCTGCTCACATGTCCGGACTCAAAGGGGATGTCCAAAGAAGTCTTTGAATTACAGGGCACTGGCTGCAGCCAGAACTTGGCCTTGCTGGAGCTGAACAGATGGATTTTACGCTTTCTTGGGGCTTTGCCAGGTAAAGCGTATTCTTATTTATCCTGGTGTAACTATGGATTGACTCCAGGGATTTAACTGATGCTATTCTGGATTTTCACCAGTGCAAAGAGGACGAGGATGTTAACAGTGGTCTGCAGGACAGTCTTGCAGATGGATCCGAATTGCGCTGTCCTACAGTAAGCTCTTGTGCTGGTGCCACCATGAAGATGTTGGGATGGGATCTGGAGCTAGTTCGTGACTTACAGAAAGAGCTGCATGGGCACAAGGGCTAGAACAGGGACAGCTATACCATTACAAAAGCATCTTATATCAAGGTGGCTGATTCCCTTTCACACAAAGAATTCCATATGCCCCTATACAGAGTGAGGACAGATGCTCTCTCCTGGTCCAAGATGTGCTAGAGGCGTAAGAAAGGACCCCCAGCTTCTCATCCACTATCAGGCCAGAGGTGACTACTCTTCACAGCTCTACCTTTGAGGCTATTCTT
Organism: Oceanodroma leucorhoa; assembly: GCA_030449065.1. NCBI lineage: Eukaryota > Metazoa > Chordata > Aves > Procellariiformes > Oceanodroma > Oceanodroma leucorhoa. The sequence goes on from JASVER010000035.1 coordinate 6,117,035, forward strand.
ATGAAAATCCCGGTTTCTGCTGGGAAAAAGCAGCAACCAGGTTTCTTCCAACTGCTATGGGCAGCTGGATGAAGGGAACTTGGCTGGTGCTCCTGGAGAATGGTTCCAGCAGCACCATGATAGAGGCAGGAACCTCCAGGAGGGAGGCATCATCTCCATTCGCACAGCTGGATGTGTAAGGCAACATCTGTACAGCTCTGATTGCATCTGCTGAGGGGGGAAACGGTACAAGTATAACTAAGCCAGTCTAGTCGAAGTGCTACAACTTCCAGACAAACCTATGGGATGTCACAGATCAACCTCGTGGTGCAGTGCAACATACCCATACCTACAGAGGTTTTGGCTCTCAGCTCCTAGACAGAGAGTATCTTATGGAGCAGCTGCTTTGCTCTTCCTATCTTACACAAAAAAAACAGAAAGGCAGACACCTAAAACAACAGCAACCTCAAGTATCTGTTGGAGAAGAGCATCGCATGTGCATGGGAGCACAAGGCTCCTTCTGCGTACTCTCACCAAGGTGCAGGTTTGATCCAACTCCTCAGCAAAGGMCTGGAGGGTGCTCTGGGTCTGTGTGTTTGGGAAGTGTCCTGAAGAGCACCAGCAGAAACGTGGAATCACTGGCACTATTTCAGGACACGCTTTTTTGTCCTGGGTGGGAAAACATTAGCATTTTACCCCCCTTTCCCCGTCATTTCACTGTCTGTATTTTGCATCTCCTTTCACAGCACAGATATGTCAGTCTCTGGTTAAATGTATTACAGTGAATTTTATCTAACAGAGGAATATTCATTAGTTAAGGGGCCACAACAAAAGCAGAGATTTGGAAACCTCTATCTCTCTGTCCACCCACCTCACCTCCCATCTCTGGCATTTCTAATCCACATTATGTTGTTTCATSTATGCATCGCATTAGCAAAATACCCTCTGCAGCATTTTAATTTCTTYTCTCCCTTTGTCCATGAAGACACTCACCCAAAAAGGAGCCTAAACGCTGTGTCTCGCATTTTACGTGTTTTTTTTTATATACATATATATATCCCTTCAGCCCTTCCTAGGAACGGGCAGGAACCCAGCAGCTCGCCAACGCCGCACTTCAAAGCTGCACACCAGCGCTGGATGAAACACCAGCGCCGCAGCACGCTGGGGACTTTCCTTTTCCAAGTCGGTACTTCAAAATATTTATAAATGCACTTAAGCCCTATTTTGACCACTGCCTCTGTTTGCAAACCCTGCCCTRAGATTCATGTCAGGTCGAGGGGAGTTACGCTCGCATTGTTGGCATACCTGAGGATAGGCAGAGGGACTCGCTCCCTGCACACAGAACAAAGCCCTGAGTTATTGCAGAGCTTTGCCCTCCGCCGAGCGCAATTATGGTTAGAGAAAACCCTTGTTTATAGCAGAATCCTTCCAGTTGGGGAAAAAGAGATGTAATTATAAGGTAGTGGTGCTGTGGGTGTGTGTGCGAGCGGAGCGCAGATGTGGGTGCGGGAGGCTACGAGCAGGGCTGCTCCCCTTGCCCAGGTGGATGCTGGTGGCTCCAGCCTTTGTGGATGGTGGGAGTGGGGATTTGAAGTCTCCCTCCACGGCTGCTGAAGGCTGAGCACCGAATCGGGCACTTGCATAGGGGATGCAAAGCAGGGAGCAGAAAAAGCCGGGAGGGATGGCTGCCTAGGAGCAACAGGAGGATGCTGCGTATGCCAAGGTACATGCTCACGAAGTGCGTGCATCAGAGAGTATTTTTCTAGCCCTGTCTTTTCTTCCATTTATTTTAAGGAACAGAGTGCGGTTTCCTCTCCTGCATTTCTTGTACTTTGCTTAAAAATAAAATCTGAACCTCTATCAAACCAAACAGCTTCTTGCCCAAGGTGGTAAAAAAAAAAAAGCTTCTTCTATGGTCAACCCATCAGGAAAGGGGAATGTAAGTCCCGCTGTGGCTGTATTCCCCCAGCACCATTTTGCAGTGGATCCTTTCTACCATCGCATGTGACTTCTTGGAAATGTGTAAGGCATCTAATGGAGCACAGTCTGATTTATACTTAGAGCAGGGCAACTTTAACAGCAGCAGGCGTGCAAGTATAAATCTCCAGGCATGGAAAAAGCAGCCGCATAGCCCCGGTCCATCCTCTGAATTCACTCTGCTCTGAATGCCACTGCATAAGAATGAGGCTTTATGGTAAAAAAGAAGGACGTGTCCTTCTGCCGGATAGGAAGGATTTCTAAGGGTGCAGCACTACAAGTGACCACTCAAGCCATTTTGCACATGCCTGATGTAACCCGTGATAAGCCACAGAACAGGCATCGAGAAGACCACAAAAATGGTCAGAGGGCTGGAACACCTCTCCTGTGAGGACAGACTGAGAGAGCTGGGGTTGTTCAGCCTGCAGAAGAGAAGGCTCCGGGGAGACCTTATTGTGGCCTTTCAATACTTAAAGGGGGCTTAGAAGAAAGATGGGGACGGGCTTTTTAGTAGGGCCTGTAGCGATAGGACAAGGGGGAACAGTTTTAAACTAAAAGAGGGGAGATTCAGACTAGATAGAAGGAAGAAATGTTTTACGATGAGGGTGGTGAAACCCTGGCACAGGTTGCCCAGAGAGGTGGTAGATGCCCCATCCCTGGGAACATTCAAGGTCAGGTTGGACGGGGCTCTGAGCAACCTGATCTAGTTGAAGATCATAGAATCACAGAATCAGAACAGTTTGGGTTGGAAGGGACCTTTAAAGGCCATCTAGTCCAACCCCCCTACTGTGGGCAGGGACATCTTCAACTAGATCAGGTTGCTCAGAGCCCCGTCCAACCTGACCTTGAGTGTTTCCAGGGATGAGACACCTACCACCTCTCTGGGCAACCTGTGCCAGGGTTTCACCACACTCATTGTAAAAAATTTCTTCATATCTAGTCTGAATCTCCCCTTTTTTAGGGGTCCCTAAAAGATGTCCCTGCTCCTTGCAGGGGGGTTGGACTAGATGACCTTTAAAGGTCTCTTGCAACCCAAACTATTCTATGATTCTACGAAGACCCAGTAGATTGACTTAGGAGAAGTGGAGGCTGTCATGCACTCTCATTCAGCACTGTTTTCCAAAAGGTGTAAGCCTTCCCTGTTCACATGCACAGCCAGAAACGGCACAGGTCCCCCTGGATGTATACGCTCCCATCCTGCCATCCAACCCTACACACCGGGGGACTATGCACACAAATGCATCCTCCTCGCCATGCCCTTTGCACGGGTGAGTGGTGGGGACAGTTGCTGTATGGCAGGGGACGATGCCACGCTTACTCCTGCACCATGCAGACAACCCATTCCTAAGATCTCATGACCATCCTGAATCCAGACCAATACCAAATAAATAAAAATATCCTTGGAGGCAAGCAGGGATGGATGGCAGTGAAGCATGTGGGTGCCTCCACAATCCAGTTTATTAATTTCTCATTATTGCCAACTCTTGCTGTTCAGACAGTGTTTGTCCTCTCCGCAGAGCAGAAATCCACCTCTAGCATCCCTGCTGAAGTCCTAAATGACCTTCATCTCTCTTTGACCTTCACCAAGGGCAGGTTGCACCTCTGCTCTCTAGGAGAATTTGAGTTTGAAGGCATTGGAGAAAGCCTTGTGTGAGAATAAAGAGGAGGCTACTTCTGAAAATGCACGTTGAAATGAGAAAATGAAATGAATGGCCAGTCCTAAAAGAGAAAACTCCTGCCATAAAGCAGATTTTGAGAAAAAAAAAGAAATGGTCGTGCACTGCCCTGCTTTGCTAAACAGGCAGATGGGACCTGTATTTCTCTTCTGAAACTTTAATGGGAAGAATATGATTCTGCTGCAAGTGTATTTTATATGCCTGGCGATTAAAGAGGAAAGGAAGGGCATAATTTATAGAATTGTGAAACACAGAGGATAGCTTTCTGGCTGCAATGTTTCTTTATTTTCTTGTTACTCCTTTTATTCTTCCTTTTGCTTCTAGGCTTGTGAAAAGTGATGGATGGGCAGCAGTGGAGACAGAAATCTTCCCTTCATATTCACAGGGCAGGTACCGCATCAGCAACCTCACTACACAAGCTGCACCTCCTCTGAACAAGAACAATCCTGAGACCAAAAAAAAGTGCTTCAGTGTATCCTCAGGCTTTCTACAGTGTTTTCCTGCTCCTACAGCCATCTCACCTCTCAGTCATTAATGGGCTTCATGCTTTCAAACAGGAAGGCTGAGACAAGTCTTGCTGTAGCCACAGCAACACATAACATGGCCAAGCTCACACCCCATCTGATGCTCCAGACCCTGCATCTCCAGGGACAGTCTGCTCCTCACCCTTTGAGCTCTGCCAAGACGCTGGCACTTCCCATCCATGCCACCTTGGTAGAAAGCAAGCACCACCTGCGTTCAGCTAGAAAACCACCTTGTAGAGAAAGACCTGCTGGTCGTGGTGGCCAGCGAGGTGCCCAGGAGTCAGCAGCATGTCCTTGCAGTGAAGATGGCCAGACACACACTGCAGCATTAGCAAAACTGCTGCACAGAGGTCAAGGGAAGAGATCCTTCCCTTCTATTCATCACTTCTGAGATCACAGCTGGAGCGCTGTGTCCAGTTTGGGCTCTGCAGACAGACATTGTCATTGTGGAGGTACAGCAAGGTGGTTAGGGAGCTGGAGGACGCGAGGTAAGAACAGAGGTTTGTTCAGCCCAGAGAAGAAGGGGTTAAGGGGGAATCTAATTTTTTCATCTACCTACCTAATGCATAATTATAGGGGAGATGGAGTCAGGCTCTTCTCAGAGCACAAGAAGCTATGTACAGAAGTTACAGCAAAGGAAGTTTATATCAGATGTAAGAAAAACATTTTTTAGTAAGAGGCTGGTCAAGCCTTGAACAATGACACCAGAGAGATGTTGGGATTTGTATCCTTGGAGATACTCAGAACTCACCCACACAAAGGCATGAGCCTGACCTACAGTGGGAAGTTGAACCAGGAGCTTCCAAAGGTCCCTGCCACCGAAACCATTCTCTGACTCCATGCTCCGGTTTTGCAGATAGGGAGCYGAGGCACAAAGGAGATGAAATAATACCACCACAGGCATGCAGGGGACCTGCACCTGAGGCCACATCTCCAGAGAGCAACCTAAAGCCTTCCCCTCATTGCTTTTGGGCAAATCAAACACATCAGCATAGTCGTATGTATGTGTGCCGGGCTTTCTGGGGTCATCTGCTCTTCTTGCTTCCCTGGTAGAAGGTAGCACTTCTCTAGTTGCAAAGTTCTTTGGAATTTTTTTTTTTTTTTCATCTTCAGGGCCAATTCAGCAACTCATTTTTTTGCTAAGACTGTCAGCAAAAGTGTCAACTGTACGGCTGGTTTCTGTGATGTGGAATCATGCCCACCAAGACTTGGACCAAGACTACGCAGCCCATTTCACATAAGCCACCAACCAGCCCACACTTGGCAAAAACTGAAGACCGTATCAGCCATGCCTGCATGACTTCTGGCTTTGGGCCATTTTTTCCCAACCCTCTGAGCAGCCACGATATAAATCTTGCTCTTCTTTCACTAGTCTTTGCCATGACAACACAATCACTTGGCTCCCCGTGCCATGCTCTCGTTGGGTGTTTGTCAGAGATGTGTCAGTGAAAAAATGAACTCTGTACCCTGGCAAGAAAGGAGAACAGTTCTTCATAAAAGCAACCACTGCTGCCCTTTCTCAGCTCACACGTTTGCTGCAGGAGGAATTCAAGTCCTCGTGAAATCACTATGAATATTTACTTGCACCAGGAGCAAATCCATATTCTTCCCTCTCAGGGAATAAGCAAGAAAACCTTGCCCAGATAAATATAGGGCAGATAAATACAGTTTTGTTTCCTCTCCAATCCAGCACTCGCATGCCTAAATATCTCCATGAAACATGTGTGTGCATGTGTACACATCTTTTATTCAGAGCTAAATTTACTCTTTAGAAAGAAGACTGCTTGTCCCATTGAAGTCAGAAAGAAGGAAGAAATTGTTTACGATGAGGGTGGTGAAACCCTGGCACAGGTAGCCCAGAGAGGTGGTAGATGCCCCATCCCTGGGAACATTCCAGGTCCGGTTGGACGGGGCTCTGAGCAACCTGATCTCGTTGAAGATGTCCCTGCCCACGGCAGGGGGGTTGGACTAGATGGCCTTTAAAGGTCCCTTCCAACCCAAACCATTCTATGATTCTATGATAAGTCAGCTGAGTCCTCCCATTCACCCCAGCGAAACTACAAGTCCTGGTAAACAGAGAAAACCATTCCCTGAACTGCTAAAATGGAAGCTCTGTCACAATTCTTATATACTACCTAAATGATCTTTTTCACTGTCTGAAGTGTCTTTTATTGAATTGTTCCAAACTCTGACTTTAGAGCATAGCTAGAGGCTGCTGATGGGATGCTGGGACCCCACTGCGTGCTGGACGATGTAGGAACGTACATCCCCAACAACCACTCGTGGGGAGACCATGAGGCCAACAGAGAAGACAGTGGGGTTGGACATGATGTGGATTCAGCTCAGGAAGGTCACACAGTTATTATACTATTAGCACAGGAGGGTGGAGTCCTACTTCTGTCTGGAGAGAGGGAAGAGAGCCCACCCCCTGCTGAAAGCTGTGGGTGGACGTATTGCACTTGGCCAGACAGAAGATTAAGGCAGGTCCCCTAATTCAACATTTCCTAATGGAAGGGAGGAAAAAAGCAATTCAGGGGGTGGAAAAGAGCCCAGGTAAAACGCCAGCTGGAGAAAACGGGGTGGGTAGGGAGGCTCCCAGCGGAGGGGAGCTGGGAGGAAGGCTTGGGGGGGGAGGCGGCTGCTGGCCGCACCAGCCGCCGAGCGCTTCTAACACGGGGCACAGATAAGTGGAGTCGCGGAGCAGGGTGGGAGGAGATGAAGGAAGCAGGCAGGAGAGAAGATTACAGGAGTGCAAGGAACAACAAAGAGGAGGAGAGAGGAGAAGGAAAAATTATGCAGGGCCTCGAAGGTCAAAAGAGTCAACTTCAAAAGGATTCCTTAAAAGACATAAAGCCAATGCCTTCATATTCAATTATTTAGTTTTCACACAATTCTAAGTAATATATGGGGGATTTTTTTTTGCCTCCCAACACTCGATTTGGCACAAAGGGATGATGAGAGAAGTCTGGGACTCTGCTTTCCTAATGGACCCGGACGGGGCCGGAGTCGGCGCTACCCCCTTGCAAAGGATGCAGAGCAAAGGAGAGAAGGCTTTTCTGGTTCACGGCAGTGGGCAGGGCTTCTCCTTTGCGGAACTGAAAAATTACTTGCTCGGCCTGAAACAAATGTTTTCCCTAAATTCTGGGCATCTGTTTAATTAAAAACACAGGAAATGTTGAAGCAAACAAATCACGCTGCCTGTGACAGGACTTTCACTTTGAAGATGCTGAAATGAAACGCTTCCGTTCTTCACAATTCTTCTTAATCTGACAAAACTGACCCACACACACGGTATTTTTTTKGTCATCAAAAACTTCACTTTGTACTAAAACATATTTGGCTGAATTATCTCTCCCAACTGTACTTAAGGAAGCTAAAGCTAAGTACAAAGCTGAAAGAGACRGCTCCTGTATCCTGGGGCGTTCAACCCATCAGCACAGTTAAAATCACTGACAAGCTATGGCAAGCTAATGTCAGTAAAATGGTACCCAACAGGAGGTTTGAAGCCAGCACAGTGAGCTCTACAATAAGTTCCAGTCCATTAAACACCACGCTTAAGTAAAATATCACAGCGGGTCACATTTTAAAGCGGACAGAATAGGTTAGGGAATCACTGAGGACCCATAAGGGTGCTCTTGGAGAAGAATGGAAATTCTGCCGTACCCTTTTTCAGCTCCCTGCCCTAAACACCATCGTTTTCTTCCTGGATGCTTCCTTCCACTCAACACAATTTTTTTCCGCGTGCCTCTCCGGCAACGGATGGCAGCAGGGACTTGTGCCACCAAGACAAAGCCACGGTGATGTTACTTCAGGCATCTGCAGGGCTACCACGGTGCCCACCTGAGATGATGACCAGCCACACAGGAAAGAAACCAGAAACAAAGTGACTTGGTGAAGGCCATGTAACAGGTCAGTAGCGGAGCAAAGAGTAGAAACCATGTCCTTCGGTTTCTGCCCACCCCGATCCCAAGCGTCTAGTACTTTTCTCTGTTCAGCTTTGACCTTACGAGTTCCCTTAACCTTCTCCTGGCAGCTTACTAATGGGCAAATAAATCTCTGGAGAGTATCTTAAATTCTTTTTTATCACAGACTGTATCAGTGTGATAATAAGATCAGCCTTCAGACTCCCCATTAAGTCACAGAAGGTGTGGTCATCAGTCATGCTTTTCCCAGCCTTAATTGCCAGACAGACACTTTAAGTGGAAAGTTCATCTAATGAGCCCAATCATTAAAACATCCCTGGTTCCTATTTGAGATGGAAAATTATATTACTCTAATAAGGGGGTTGCATCTTTGCCCCCCTATTCAATCATGGGGAAAGGTGAGACTTCTCTGTGAATTTGCCTTGGATGTGTTTCATTTAAATACAGCCCCCTACTTCAAGCAAGAAAAAGTAATAAAACCCTTCACAGAAGGAGAACTGGGTGGTGGGAGAAGACGGCGGTGACCTAGAGGTGAGAGAAGGGGTCACCATGGATGGGGGTTTACCACGGGTGCTCCTGAGGGCTGGCCAGGTGGAAATGGTGGAAAATCCACCATGGTGGCCGTGCCAGGGTGAAGATGTGACATCTGGTGTGCTTATGGAAAAGGCCATATGGGATGTATGAAGTGGGCTCTTCAATGGGACATCTCTTTCCTAAACAGTTTGCAAGAAAAGGCTTCATTTGAAGAAAGAATTGGTTATATTTGCCACCATCAGGAGCCTGCACCATGTGGAAGAAGCGGTTGGGTAGTTATCACGATCCTCATCTCACGGAGAGGTGGGAAACTGAGGCGGGACGGCAAACAAATTCAAAAGCCCYTGCATGGGGCAAGTCCAACTGAAGTCCCTAAAACAGGGCTCAGGCTAGAAGTCCTCTGCAAAGGGGTAATTCTCTCCTGCCCTGTCCAGTCCCAACAGAAATACCCGCCCTTCCCACCTCTCTGTCTCCTACCGCTACCCATCACAGAAAGCTCCATCTAAGTAATCTCCGTCTAGGAGCTCAGCCTAGGTAAGATCAGCCCAAGTCCCCAGTGGTCTCCAACCGTGATGGATGCTTTTGGCTACATGCCAACGTGCCCATCACTCCCGTAGGGAGGAGATGCCCCAGTTGACCTGCTCTGACCGCAAAGCATCAGCGGTGAGAGCTCCTCCGCAGGGAATCCCAGTGGGAAGCCCAGGCAAGCCTGAGTTACGAGCTCCACATCCAGCGGCGGCTTTGCCAGGTGCTTGGAGCGCTGGTTCAGTGCGATCCCTAATAAAAACAACGAAGCACGGAAGGGTGTGTTACTTTTGGGTAATAATACATCTGAAAACTGCACGGTGAGGCAAAGACAACGCCGCACCCTAAGCCACCCAAAGGGTGTGGGCATTATACAATGATTCGCCCACACCCAGAACCTCCGATGACAATTAACATCCAGCCCTGCATAAGAATCGGTAAATACTGTATCTCAAACCAGGAAACGTCGACATTTTCTGTGCGCATGAAAAACCCCCCAAAGATGTGTCTTAACACGAACATCATTCTGGGCAGGTCTGCACCATYGCAGCTCACGGTGATTATTTTCTGCCCTTCTTCTGGAAGMAGACAGAGTAAAGGCAATARCAGTTCTATTTTGAGTTATATTAAGCATAGATTTCTTATTTTTCATCATTTCCCTCTTAAAAAAAAMMCAACAAACAGAGATGACGRAAAAATCTAAATGTATAATTACATTTTGATAACTACAAAGTCAGGCGAGGTGCTTTATAGATAATAAAACGACAAGATCTCATCACGCCCAAGTTTATTTTCATAGCCGTAAATCTACTTCTGTTAAAGTCGCCGGTAAAAGATTTTATTATTGAGTAATAATGGAAACAAAATAGCACTTATTAAAGGGAGATGGGAGAAAGAACTCATCCGATGTTGAAAGACAACAGAGAAAATCAGTTTGTTATTAGGAGATAGCAGAAATAACTCTATTTTGCCAGTCCAAGATACTGGCAGCAAGACCAGGTTATTAACAAAAATCCCGCTTTTTTTTCCCTAAACCACAATGCAGTTGCCGTGATGCTCACGAAAACAGCAATTAAAGATGCAGCTCTGGGGTTGCACCTCCAGCCACCAGTGTATCTTAGAGGAAAACCAAAAAAGCACTAAAATGAGAGTGTCTCCAGACCTGTTCCTAATCATTTCTGAGGTCAGGAAATTCAATTTGCTTTTCCAACATAAATTCACATGTTCATTAAAAAAAAAAACAAACAGATGAAGATTAGGATAAATCTACCTGCTGGGTGATCCCAGGGAAAAGGCAGAGCTGATGCTACTGGCTTTGTGTCTGCGTGARGGATGGAGTTAGTAGAGTTGCCCTACACCTGCCTAAAACAGGGAGGCTGAAAGCCTTCCCGAGGGACAGGCGGTGCTCCCGAGGAGGAATGCTTGCTGCAATATTAATGAGGGAGGACACGGGACCACCAGGGAGAAATGRATTATATCTTCCTGGCTGACACAGYGGGGACAGTTTGGATAGCTCAAGAACAAGGGGTTACGCTAGACATTGCTATTTGCCTTCAGGGCAGTCAACTGGGGCAGATCAGGAGATGTTTGTACGAATAAGAAAGTCCTGCTTGAATTTCTGAATCCTGACTGCAGGCAGGAGAAGGGACAGATTTTAATTCTCCAGCTGTAGATTGGAGTAACAGGAGCAAAGTATAGCCCCACCAGCATATGTACAGGCAAGGAAATAAAAATATCCACTACTGTTGTTGTGTTGATGACAGCTCGGAGCATCTTCAAATGAGACTAAGTTTCTACTGTGCAAGATGGAGGGTTTATTATTCCTTTTATTATTATTATTATTGCTATTACTAATAGCAGTGACCATTTACACTGCACCAGTGTCTTATAGCTACAAGAGGGATGCTCATCCCCTTATAGGCACTGTATAAGCAAGACCAAAGAAGGAGCAATCTGTCCCTAAAWGCTTGTGCTCCAAATAAAGAGAAAAAAGAGATTACCTCATTTGTACAGATGAGGAACAGAGATACTCAGTGACGTGCCAAAGGCCATGGAGTAAGCCCATGGTAAAGCCAAAATTTGGAGTTAGGTCTTCCAAATCCCAACTCACCACCTTATCTAGACGATCGTCTGGCTCCTGCCTAAGGCTCAGGCTTATCCTAAGACTAGAGGTAGCCTAAAGCTTGGAGGCCAGACTGGGGCCACCACGTGGACTTCCCAAGCCGGTGGTTGTCATGTGCTGAACCCCTGTGCCCACGTCTCGTGGTCRGTGGCACCAGCCCGGCAGCCGGCTGGCTCAGCCCATCGCCGGCAGCGTTTTGGCAGCCAGCAAAGCCAGAGGATTTTGCTTTGCACYGGGACAGCGTAAATCACCGAAAGAAGCTGGGATGGCAGGGTTTGGGCTGGTGGCATCGCTGGGAGCTCGGCATTCCCACAGCTCACCTGGGATTTTCACTGAACAAAAGGAAAATTATTTGGGCACGAAGGAAAAGTGGGTTTCCAGGGRGGGCTGGAGGAGAGCTCCCAAGGGAAAAACGGGGATAGTCAGAGAAGCTGGGAATGACAGCTCGTTGCATCAACACCCAGCCTGGCAGGGTGCTGGGGGAAGGAGAGGGCAGGGAGGGCTTTGCAGGCAACCAGGGATGCTCAATAAAGGTACCATCAGCAGCAAAGCGGGGCTTTTCAAAACATAAACAATTTTGAGGAAGAAACGAGATCGGCGTGCGAGCTAAAAATAAGCAGCAGCAAGTGAAAAAAGGATTAAAGGAGCCCAAAAGAAATAGCAAACGGCAAATTGCAGGGAATTGTTCAGCAAACAATAAAAGGCTCCTCGCCATCTCCTTGCAACAGGCAGGTGGCACTGGGAGAAAGCAACCCACGACAAATGATAGCTGCAAAAGGGGAGATGAGGGGGGGCGGGAAATTCAGACCTGGCAGATTTGTTAAGTGGTTATTTTCCCTCTGTCTTTGCGGAAGACAAAGGGGAGGTAAAGCTCCCCAAGACAGGGATTGTATTTCATTCCGCGGTCAAGAAGGCTTTCGAGTGTCTGCAGATAGCGGCAAGGAATGGTCCTAAAAAGATTAGAGCTCTTAAGGTAGGGCAAAATACTATATCCAGACAACACACTTGAGTTTTAATGACAGTGGGGAGAGAATTGAGTGAAGCATTGTCTGCTGCCTTTAGGAAACCGAAAACTTAATTTGAAACAGCGCAGAGCTGGGCTTTTCTCATGAGAAAGGCTTTATTCCTGCCCTTTAAGCATCACTTTTTATCCTTGACATATATTTTCCATTCACTGCTTTCCCACAACCAACACAGGTTTAGGAAGGGTCTTCTGTGTTTTAGAGTGATTTGGGTAGCTCGCTTTTGAGCATCTCCCCRGCTGTAATGTATTTCTTCTCACTGCATCCCTCTGTCAGGCTATTATCTGCGTTTACGGATACCCAGCTGAGGGATAAAGAAGCAAAGTGGCTTCCTACAGACGCATAGGGAATGTGTTGGAAAAGAAATTCACCCTGGATTCCCCAGATCTCAATCTCCAGACCACCCCCTGCCCCTCCTGCCTCCAGGATTYCCACGTCGGCTTGCTAAGCTGGATGGGCCAATTCCCAACGGGTGCAAACCAGCAGAGCTTCCATACAACCCATTTTATACTGGGAGTAAGACCAAGCATCATGTCCAGTCTTAAATCATAGAATCATAGAATCATTTTGGTTGGAAAAGACCTTTAAGATCATCGAGTCCAACCGTAAACCTAACACTGCCAAGTCCACCACTAAATCGTATCTCGACTGGATTGGGGGTTTTGTGCCCCCCAAAAATGAGGCTGATTGCTATGGACCCCACAGTGGCCGATGTGTCCCACGGGGGTCACCAGGACCCCCCTGCGCCACTTGGCTTGAGACAAAGACAAAACAGGGCACTGCCTTGCTGCCAGCCTCGTGGCCGCATCCTCCGGGGCTGGGGGGACATCGCTCCTATGTTGCCCCCACCGACCCCTCCACCGGTGGGTGACACYGAGGTGCTCCGCCATCCCCATCTCAGCATCCCCCAGGACTGTCGGCTGCAGGGACCCCCCCCTGACCTTGCCCGGGGCTCTGTTACTAAGAATAAAATGCAGAGGGCTGCGCTGCACCGGCACGCGGTGGGATAATTGCAGGGAAGCGGCTGCCGTAGCCCAGCGACCGYGGTAATTGGGTATGGGCCGTCCTGTAGCCAGGTTTCCCGTCCTATTATCCCCTTATTAATAGAAACCAAATCTACCTTTGCAGAGACAGCACTGCGAGCTTGGAAATTATGCGGTGCAGGGCTGCAGGGAGGCACCTGCGGCATCTTTGCAACAGCCTCAGCCCTTTGCCACCCCAGGGCCGGATCCCGGTGGGGTCCGCGGGATGCTTCTGCTCAAGTCGTGGCAAAATCCCAGCAGTCCCGACCCAAAGCCCACTGTGGTCATTGGAAAGGCGAATGTTAGACTCAGCCACACGGCGATTGCCCTCGCGGAGGCARGCGAGCGAGATTTGGTCTATTAATTAATTCATCCCAGCAGCATCCCTGCAAGGTATGGCAAGGAGTATTAATTTCATCTCCCAGGGAGCAAAACTGAAGGTCAAAAAGGCTTGGATTTCCCCTCGCCCGCACGGATGGGATACAGCGGGGGCCACGAGCTGAGCATCTGTGGATTTAGGGCTGGGAAATAATGTGGAGCATCTCTCCTGGGATGCTCCTGCCTGGGCACCGCAGGGTGTGAAATATAAAAGATGAAGGTAAAAGTGACAGCATCATTTTAAGGGTAATCAAACCACGACTCCAGGGCCCTCCTTGCTGGAGTCTGTGAAAGCAAAGCRCTGTTTTCTGAGAAACCCAAGGACAAGGTGGAAGTCTCCATGGGGTCTTCCAGGACAGGACTTCCAGGTCAATACGGTAGCGTGGCTTTCCAAGSCCAGGACKAGCGCAGGTCCCCCTCCCCATCCCYGTCTTGTTCCAGGCTAATTTCCCCTCTGAAGCTCAACKTGGAAACAGTCCTGGGTAAAATGTGCCCCTGATCATGACTTTTTTYTATTGGGTAAGCAGAGATGAAGGCACAAGGCATGAGCCAGTATTAAAGCTGGAAGGTAGATTAGGTGCCTCCACCYGAAATGCAGTCAACAATGCAGAGAATGAGATCTGGTTTGGTCCATTTATTTTTTAATGCAGGTAAGAAATGCAGGTTTATGAAGGTCTTCAGGACCATCTGAATCTCAYCTCAAATTTGGAATTTGGCCTGAAACCTCCCCAGCGATGTTCACTTCCACCTCCCCTCCGAATTCATGCTAGGCAAAGCCTAGCAGGTGGCCTCCTACAGTAACGATTTTAACCATCAACGTTGTTAATACTCTCAAGAGTGACGGAAAGAATTATCAGCCCATAGTATTTCCAAGCTTCCCCGTTTTTCTTCACCTCTTCTTCGCCCAGCCTTTAACRCTTCCCATTTCAACGGCAATTAATACCAGCCTTTCTGAAGATGAATCCTACAGGCTTGCAACCAAGTCCTCACAGCCAAATCAGCACAGATGTGCTGGAGAGCGATGCAGATGGTTTCTCCTTCCCCTGAAACTCGAGACTTTGCTTCTGCTCGATGCTGCRGTGTTTTGCAGGCTGGGGATGTCAGGAGCGCATCCCTCCCCATATGGCAAGCGAGAAGTCATCCCGGGAAGATTAAAGCAGAGRGAGACGACCTGGGTTGCCTCCTGCATTTTTCAGCCCTTCTCCATCACTTTGTGCAAGCCTGGTGCTGTTAAGCAACTACGTAAGAGATGAAAAGCGTCAGGGAAAATAAATAATACATAAATGCCGAAGTGTGTTGCCAAGGCCACCTCCAGGATGGATCTGTACCCAGGCACGCTCCCCTCCGGATGGCTGCGTGCTCCTGCTCCGGAGMGATGTCACTGGGAGTGAAATGGAGCTCCTGGGCAAGACGTTGTTTCAGAGTGATGCATCAGAGAACCTTGCAGGTGACAGAAACTGTAATTGCTGTGATTAAACTTCACTGGCCCATTTCACCCTCATGAAACCCAGCTTTGCTGCTGATTTCAACAGAAGCAGGATCGATGTCTCTAGCAGAGGAGAGGTTGGGAGACGTCTCCCCAAAGCATGAGCCAAGCCCCACTGCCTGAGCAGGTCTTGTACCCCTGGGGCCTCATGGATGCTCTGGCTTCCATGAGGACCTGGACAACGTTCTCCACCATCCCCAAAAGCAGTCCAAACCAGGTGCAGAGAGCCAGCAGCCTGACAAAAAGGGGTCTCAGACCCAGTGTGAGATGCTACAGGTTACTTCTTGGGGTTCAGGGCAGCAGTGCCTTGTGTCCAGAGGCTGCAGAGACCCCAAGGGAGCTACTCTGCACCCCACCAGCTCCRTCCTTGCGTCCTTATTTCAACAGGAGCTTGGCCACATCTGCCTCTATTTTTCTCAGCAAACCCCTGAGAGCTCCATGGCTCCATAGCAGTAAGAGATAATGTACTGGTCACTTCAAATATGACAGGAATGTAAAATAAAAGGTASCCGGTGTGGCTGGATGCAGCCATGACTGTGATGGGAGCTGCCCAGTCTCGTGGCATGGAGAGCCGGCTGTGCCAGCAGCCCACTGGAAGGGGTCCTCTCCTCACTTTGTCCTTTCCATGGATTAGAAGGTGAGGCATCACTCCTGGAACTGGATGCTTGTCCTCCGGCGATGATACAGGAGCATCCAACCCTGATGCACAAGGACACCGGGAGGTACGGGGAGGTGATGGTGAGGAGCGTGGTCTTTGGGGCGGCTGCTTCCAACCTTGCTGTGATGGACAAGTCACGACACCCCCCTGCCTCACTGCCCTGGCCTGGAAAACAGCCGAAACATCMCCAGCAAAGCACTTTGCAACCCACTAACCCCCTTGTCCTCTCCTGTGCCTGCTGCAGAGGGCAGCAGGAGGGGCTCAGGAGACACAGCACGCAGCAGAGCACACAAGGATGCTGCAGGGACTCCTAAAATGAGATGCATTCAGATATTCTAACGCCTCTGCAAAAAACCCCACGTCTGCTAGGATCAGAACTGGCTACAAAGGTTGAAGMCGTTGCTTGAGAAATATTAGTTATAGCTGTGTACATGTATTTGCCTTATTAGTTTTCTCTAGTGGGAGATTATAAAGTGACCAGGAAAAGAGGGGAAAAATACTCTCCTTGTTTAGCACAAAAATATAGGTAACRATTATTAGGCAATAATTGATTCATCCGACACTTTATTAACTGGAGTTTGGGTGTGCAAGTGACAGGCTCTGCAGCAAGCCTTTCATGTGACACGTTATTAAAGGCTCTTTTTCTGGCTCCGAAAGGCAGTGGCTGGCAGATCAAAGGTCAGACATTTCAAGGAGTAAATTGGTTTAATGTGGCTGCAGATAGCCTCACAAAAACCTAATAAATATGCAGCGAAATGTAAGGAGAGAAAATTGTGGACAAGAGAGACAATTACTTTGAAACCAGGATAAGAGCAGTGCTGGCTCAAATTAATCAGCGTACGGGCTCCTTCTCTCTGTCTCAGGATTTAGTATTCAGAGCAGGAGCCTGGCTGCTGGGGCGATGTGCTGGGGGGTACCCAACGCCGAAACCTGCCGGGGGAAGATGCTCAACCCCAGGCTGCAGCCGGGACGGTGGTATGAACCACCACGGCTTTCCAGGTACACCGGGAAGCCACCCGTGACCCACAGCAAAGGATGTTCAYGAGCACCACGGGATTTTGTGGTGGCTGCTGAAGAGATTATCCCTCCACGGCTGAATCCCGTGGGAAGCCCTTGGTGTGAGCGAGCGGGCTCACGCCGGCACTGGAGCACCAGCAGACAGCGACTCATGGCCCAAACCCCAGCGTTCAGTCATAAAAAATGAACGCAGAGGGGTTTAATTGTAAGAATTGATGCTTTTAGCTCATCTCCTCTTTTTTCACTTGATCTCGTGACTTTTTCAGAAGCGTACTTCGCTTATTTTTAAACTCCAGGCAGTGATGTCTGGATACTTTGGGGTTTTTGTTTGCATTTCTTGAAATGCATTAACTCAAATGACCTCCAAACGCTTGCAAGGCAGGATTTTTTTGCTAAAAAGTCACAGCTTCAGTCCTTTTAATTAAAGGTGAGAAAACACCCACTCCAGTGCTCYAACCTGGAAAGGGACTTCCTGCACGAAAACAAAATGCGATATTCCCAGAACGGCTGGAAACAGGAGCGGAGGAAACAAACCTATAAAACAAAATGCCCGGTCCCCCTCAGAGAAGCAGATAAGGGCACAACCTCTTTCTATTCACTTTGCAGGTCACCTTCCCCAGCTGAGTCACCACGCTCCRGCACGATTTATCGTGGCCCCACCAGGCAGCCTGAGAAGGATCAGGCAGCACAACCTGCCTGCGATTTAGCAAAGCCAAGCCTTGCCTGCTCACCCACATGGGGACTCTTTTTGCAAGCATGAAAAACTTGGGACCCAAGGGTTAAATTGCTCCATCAGCCTTGCTGTCCCATAGGCTGGACCACCACAGATGAATGAGATCCCTCTGCCCACCACATTCCCGTTGGTGGCTCGTCACGAGCTGTCCCTCTGCCCAGGATGGAGTTGCACCCAGGGCAGCACTGCCACCTCCCTGGTGAGGAAACCTCATGAGAAGCCTTGGGGATGGGGCAGAGGGGGAAAGACGGTGCCACCCATGTCCTGCTGGCCATGGGACACTTCAAGGAGAACCCACACTTGAAGGAGAACCACACACTTCATGGGTCACCCACAAGGAGAACCGATGGGGCATGGACCTCCGCATCTGCAACCCACGCAGGCAGCTCTTGCCCTGAGTTATTTGTGCGTATATCGCTCTGCCATAAATCAGGAGCCCTGACAGTGTAATTTGTATCTGGGGAAGCTGGAGCAATTACAAAATCAGCCCAAACACTATTTGTTTCACAAGATTTTGCCCTTAGTTAGCACTGTCGTTCTGCTTTAATTACACTGTAATTAATTGCAACAAAACTGTTTGGAAAGTGCATGTGCACGGTGGAGGGGCTGGAATATTGCAACCTGCCTGCTCCTCTGCAGCCACGAGCGTAAAATCTCTGATCCTCTTTCGGTAGAACACTTGGCATTCATTTTTCCACCCTATATCCAGAGCAACTCCAAGTCCTCTCAAAAACAGACCAAGACCCATGAAAGGCGACTACTGACTTATTTTACATCCAGCGAAATTAAGGTGCAGAGGAGCTAATCTCTTAAATTTCTCTTCAGATAGGACTAAGAGGGCAGAAGTTGCCAGAAGTGAACCAAGCTTGGGCGTGGATGTAAATCACAACCTTTTTCTCTGCCCTGGGATGCTCAAACGTTCTCATGTTCCCTTGCAGCTCCCAAAGCCACCTAGCACCTTGAAGGGGCTGGGATCTGTCCATGGAGAAGGTTGTCTCATCCAACACCTCCCTAAAGACAGAGGCAGCAAGACCTGCTCACGGCACAAAGACCTGATGATAAAGGCAAGCAAATCTGACCCATTTCTTTTGCAATCTGTCCCCTTCCAGTATTCCCAGCGTCTAGCCGCGGCATGGAGGTATTAATCCCGGCTGAGGTGGACCTTCAGAGTCCCCTTTCAGCTGGCATTCAGTCTCTTGGCGCAGACTATAAAAGCAGCCGTAATGCAATTGCTGGGCAGCTGCTAGGAGACGAGAAGCTGCCAAATGCATCTGAGGCTGCCTCGAGTTTCATCCCCAGACCGATTATTTCTGTGCAAGAAAGGCAGCTGCACCAGAAGACTGCACCCCTGCAAGGCTGGGAAGAAGGTCTGGAAGGGACACGGCAGTCAGGAGACAGGGATTAGCCGATGTGACTCATCTCCTCTCGTACACCAGCAAGCGGTCAGGGCAATGACTTGCCGGTAGGGCAGGAGGGGAAATTTCCCATTTCGAAATTGCTCAACATTGATAATAAAAATGTTCTTTGCTGTTTTCTTTTTTCTCCTCTCCTCTCCTCTCCTCTCCTCTCCTCTCTTCTCTTCTCCAATTTCCTCCTGGGACACCGTCAAACATTCTCACCTCCATTTTGCTGGTGGCAAATGGAGCAACTTGCCCCAAACCACAGGAGAACAGTGATAGAGAACATGAACAGTGAGGAGAACATGATAGATCACCATCTGGTCACCCAATGATGCACCCAGATCCCTTGTGTTCCTGGAGGCACCACCAGCCTCCGGATCGCTCCCCAGCAGCTCACAGCCACAGCCACATCAGGGAGAAGGGCCCAAATTTTGCATCAAGGCAGCAGTCCCAGCACATGGGGCTGTGAAGCCACCTCTCCGGCTGCCCGTCCAGCATCGCAGCATGGCACGGCGTAAGGAAACCCCATGGCAGAGGTGAGGATCCACCTGCTTTGAGGAGCTTATGAGCTCGTGGCAGCCAGGAGCCGGCCAGGGACCAGGCAGCCAGCAGCAGGGTGTCCAAAGGCAGCAGCAAAACGACGGATTTATCCCAGCAGCAGTAACTCCGGAAGATCCAGCTGATCTAAGAGACCTCCCAGACACATGCCTAGAGAGCCTGGGGTTTGGCAGAGGATCTGCTCCATCAGCTTCAACTCACCTTGGCAAAAGGTGCCCAGATACCATGGTGACGGGCTCGGCGGGGATAAACACCGAACATGGGTGTGGGTTGTTTGCATAGTTAGGAAGCTGGCTGGTCTCCATCCCTCCACCCTGCCTCCTCCCAGCGGTGCCAGGATCTCAATCCAAAGTGGTCTCCTACCTCCCTCCTGGGCTGGCTCATCCGCCGGCAACACGGAGGCACTTCCCAAACTGGTTCCCTGCTAGGCAGGGCAGGGCGGGGGACGGCGACACGGGGTTGCTGCCTCTCCCCGCACCCTGGGAGGTGGAAGTCATTTGATGGTCCCAACATCCACATGCCTGCCCGGATCCACATGGAGACGGTGCAGAGCCATCATGGTGTGGCACATCCCCTCGCCCTCCTCCTCTTCAGCTGCCAAGCGCATCGAGCCCCTTGCAAAACCACCATCTGGGATGTGGCATCCTTCCCCACCCCCAAAAAAAAGCACTCATGACCACCACGCACCCACTCCTTAGGGGCAAGGACATATTTTTGAGGGACGAGGAACAAAGCAATCCAACAGCAGTAAGAAATAACAGCCTATATAATTAAGGCAAGTTGCTCACGAGTGATACTTGAAAATTATGCAGACCTGTGAGCAACGTTGCCATCGGGCGCGCGGCTCCTCTCAGCCTTCCAGCAAGGAATAAAAAAGCTCTGACTAGTATAAAGAGGCCTCCAAATCATTCTTGGCAGAAGCATCCCAGCCCCGGATCCCCTCCCTCTATTCATCGCGAAAGCTCTCAGCCAAAGGAAAATAAAACCGTGCAGCTACCTCCCTGACCCGACCCGCAGCGTGGCGTTGCTGGGTGCCAGAGCACACAGCCGTCCCTTCTGCACCATTATATACAAATATAATAGTGTATTATATATATACATTATGCATTATATAAATTCGTAATATATAATAATATATGTAGTATATTTATACATAAATATATATGTTATATATGGGGCTGCGTGGGCAGCCCCACACGGATGGGACCCGTCGTGATGCTGCCTTCCCATCCCCATCCTGCCGGGACATGGGCATGGGCAAGGACGAGCCCTCCCGTCGCTGCCCCCTTTGCTAGGATCATCCACACACGCTTGATAATACCACGTTTCGACGCGGTCTGAGATCCTTCACCTTTTCTAATGACTTTCAAATTTATAAAACCATTCCACCGGCGACACTTAATGGGAATATGACCAGGACTACGAACTGAGGAGAGAAGACTTCAGTGTTTTGAAACTATTTTAATAGCTTGCTATTTAATTAAGAGCAATAGCTCTGAAATTATGTCAGTGAAACTTGCCACTTATTTATTAATTAGAGGAGGAATTTCAAAGGAGGCTGAGGGAGTTAGATGCCGGACAGCCCCGGGCTCGCTGGAAAATCCCAGGTTTGTATGGCTAATGCTTGCTCAGTGCTCAAACATGCCAGGTCTGACTCCTTATTGCCTGGTACCTGAAGTAAACAGCGTTAAGCACAAGCGTAAAGTAGGTGTTAAATCCTGCCTGCTCCGGAGCACGGGCTTGAAATGCCCTTTTTGCAGCTCTGGGAGTGATGAAAGGCATTGGAAGTCYGGGGAAAGACGGCAAATCATCTCATCTGCCTTTCCAGGAGTTATTTGCTGGGCTGTCCTGGGGTGGATACACCAGGATACACATCGAGAAGCCCGCAAAAAGTTTGCTCTCCAGTGTGGAGGGTTGGAGACATTGAAGGCAGCAAGGGCTGGCCGTGCCCCCGGCATCCGCTCCCTGTGACCAGGATTTGGATAGACCCAGCTACCTTCGCTGCTCCCAGCCTCCAAATCCTCCCAGGAGGAGAAACCTCCACCCGATTCCACTTCCACCAAGCAGAAAGGAGGGGAAAGCCCCACTCGGTCTCATTCCCCCAGATATTGTACCTGGGTGAACTGGAAGGTGGCTGCCACATCCCCTTTTCAAGGGGAGAGCAAGCTGCAGGTCCCCACACAACCGCACCGAGTGTTTCCATCCACCCGACACGCTCCAGAAAGCAACGCCGGGATGGCCGAGCACTGGTTCCTCCTCTGCTGAGCACATTCCTCCCCTCCTGTTTTCATTCAGCCCAACCTTAAACAAAACCACGKCTGTTGTTTTTATCGGCGGTGCGGCTCTGGGAATTACCTATGCAGGATCGGGGTAGCTGAAGAGGGGGTTTGTGCTGCTGAAATAGCATTTAATCTCGAGAAGGAGCTGTTAAAAATATTCAAGCTTAACTGGGTATAACATAACGTCCTGCTGCGTCCTGTTTGCTAGTAAAGAAGCGAAAAGTTCCCGAGACAGACTGAGATTTAAACCCAAAYTCCATGTAGGGGGTCTCCAGATAAAGCACCTCCGGTTTCCCYGTATGATCCCCGCTTGCGGCATGGGCAGCACGGAGAAGGTTGGCTTGAGCCGGGCTTAACCCTGCACCGAGCAGCAGCCTCATCCCAACCACGCTTCCCAGCCTGTCTTTAACCGCGATTTCTCTGCCAGCATTAAGTCTGCTGAGACGTTTTAACTATTTAAGAGGAGAGTGGGGGTTTTCCTGCAAGTATTCTGCAAAGAACAACCGAAACAAAAATGACTTTAAAACAAATATTAATAAATAAGTATTTAAAATATATAATATAATTAATATATACAATATCATGTATAGTATATAAAATATATTATAATATATTAATTATATTATTAATATATTATATACTATATAGCTATTATATAATATCTATTATGTATAATATTATACATATTAATTATATTATATTATGTTRTATTATATMATATTATAAATATTAAAATTAAATATAAATATTAATCATCTGCCTCATCAGAGCCCTTCTGCCTACCCAGCAGGAGATGTTAGCAGATGTGTGTTCACACTGATATTTCCTATATAAAACAAACAAACAAACAAACAAATAACTAAGCTGGACTTACAGAATCCCCTCGCCCYGCAAATTGAGAGGTTGTATTGTACAGGTGTTGATACACAGCCAAAATCTCTGGACTTGGTAAAGATTCAAGATACCAAGCAAAGAAATTAGAAAGCAAATCACAGGTTTGAGTTCAAACAGCAATTAAAAACGCATGTAAATGGCGATAGATTAGTACAGAGGATCGCTACGACGCACCAAAGATTTCTAACAYGAACACAATTAGCCTCCGAGCATGAAATTCAAGGGCCTTCCCCTCCCCACAGTAAACCACAAAAGCCCTAAAAGGGGAAAAAAAAATATTAAAAATCACGTATTTTGAAAGCTGAAAGTACAGCATCCGACCCACCTTCCCGCTCCGGGTGCCGACCCTCGTCCTCCCCTCGCCTGCCTCGGCTGCACGGGGGAATCTGGCAGCGTCGGTCCCCGGGTGTCTGCAGCCGAGCGGAGATTGTCATTTATTTGTGTGCGGAAAGTTAAGCCTTTCTAGGAGCGGTTAGGAGAAGTCACTCCCACCACTCCCTCTAAACCAAAAGTATTTGGCACGGAGCCCTCCTCGTCCACCTGTACTATTAAGTTCTAAACAACACGTGGGACACGGACCGATTTTACTGGGGTCTYTTCATATCTCCTTTTCAAACAAGGACACGAAGTTCTTTGGAATGAAAAACTTGGAGGTTTGTTGTGGTTTTTGTTTTTTATATGTCATTTTTCTTAAAGCAGATTTATCGCTTTAAGACACTCCTACCGATCTGCTCCGCTTCCCCTGCAAACCGTGCACCCGTTTGGCTGGGACAAGGTAAACCGGGGGGGGGGGGATGAAAACCTTCTCTTTTGAAAAGAACTGGGCATCATTTAACTAAAAAAATGAGGTTTTGCGCATGAATGACTGAAGCAAGCAAGAAGATGGAGGGACGGCATCTTCAAAGGGGAGTTTGCTTACCCAGGTCCCCAGTCACTGTGTCGTCCAGGTGACAAGACCCCAAACTGAGTGCCCAATCCAAGGAACGAGGGACTTYGAAAACCCCTCCCAAGTGCCCAGCRTGGGGTTTCAAAGCCCTGCTGGCACCCAGATTTAGAAGCCACCTCCTGGCCACATCAGSTGCACCCATGTGGCCAACGACCCCATCCCTCACCCACCTCCTGTGGTCCCCGTCCACGAGGACRTCCCCAGCAGAGGAGTCACCCCGCTAGAGCCCGGCTCAGCAGAGCGTGACGGCTCCGCTGCTGCGAGCAGCCTGACCTGGCTAAGCCTGGCTTGCTGGCATGCGCAGAACCCCAAAGGGTTGGCCATCGTGTTGAGTGAAAAATAACAGGTCCCTCCTCTTCTCCTTGTTGGGTGCCCTAGGGATCAGCTGATTCTTGAGATTCTGCCCCAAATTAAGCAGCCACATCTCTGAGCACTAAGTTAAACACTGCATTTAATAAAATAGTAGTTCCTTTCTGGCATAGGTATTACGACAAGGAGGAAATACAGATTTTTTGTTAATACAATAAATCYGATGAGAGCAGCTGGGCACCAAGTTCCACGTTACATGCCTTTCTGCAGGTTTTCCTTTAAAGCAGCACATTAAAAAAAACCCAAATCACAACCAAAATTGTTTATACAAGGGAAATCTTTCTGAAGCACGAGGCAAAATCAAGTGTAAGATAGCCTGGGGCAACCTGGCACTCCCAGACATGGCTTGGAAGAGCTCCGTGTWCAGAGCATGGTTACTTTTGAAACTTTTATTACACACTTTCTCGGTCTGTAGGAACAAAAAAAAATGTGCTGCTTCCATCCCCACACCCAAACCACTATCTGCAACTGCTCTGACTACTGGGTTTCTAAGGAGTGTCTGGGTAAATCAGTAAATGAAGTCGGTGCGAACAATATGTCTGGCCCCAGATAAGGGTAAAGTAAATCTTGGGCAGCATCCAATGACTGCTAAGCCAGCGTGGAGAGAAACACCAATTGCCACCCACTGCTTTTCCCGGTACTCCCACAGCTTGCATCCCCCGTGGGATGGGAGCACCCACCCAACCGCCCACCTGCACCCCAAGCACAAAACCAAGTGACTCTTCATTTCCCACAAAACCTGCTTTTTTTTTCCATCAAAATGGCTTGCTCCCATCAATCCACCAAAGTCAACCTGTTGAAGAAACAAATTACTTCCATCCCATGCTAATGAAGTGCATTGGTCATGGTGGTGTTTCCCAAGATGGTTTTATGGAAATGTCCCCAGCACCGTTGAGGTGCTGGAGCGTGTCCAGAGAAGGGCAACAAAGCTGGTGAAGGGTCTGGAGMACARGTCTGATGAGGAGCGGCTCAAGGGTTGTTTAGCCTGGAGAAGAGGAGGCTGAGGGGAGACCTTATCGCTCTCTACAACTACCTGAAAGGAGGCTGTAGAGAGACGGGTGCTGGTCTCTTCTCCCAAGTAACAAGTGATAGGACGAGAGGAAATGGTTTCAAGTTGTGCCAGGGGAGGTTTAGATTGGATATTAGGAAAAATTTCTTCACCAAAAGGGTTGCCAAGCACTGGAACAGGCTGCCCAGGAAAGTGGTGGAGTCACCATCCCTGGAGGTGTTCAAAAAACGTGTGGATGTGGTGCTTAGGGACATGGTTTAGTGGTGGACTTGGCAGTGTTAGGTTTATGGTTGGACTCGATGATCTTAAAGGTCTTTTCCAACCTAAATGATTCTATGATTAAAAATGTTCCCAAATTCCTGCAAGCCAAACCCAACATTTTCATAGGGAAGAATACTTGGGAGGGGGGGACAGTGACAAATGAAACATCTCCACGATGACTTTGAGTCCAAAACCACTGTAGACCAAGAGGTCCCCACTGAACCCTGGAAATTATGTCCCATTTTCCATGTGAAATTGGTTCCCAGCTTTTGATCGCCGTTAACAGAGGGATGAATGGGTCTCCTAGACTATAAAGGAAGAGAGGCTAAACTACTTCTAACAGGGTGTGAAATAAGAATAACAGGAGAAAGAAGACAAGAAAGGGTTGTGCCAGACCCCACCTCGGTTCACAAGCACAACAGGAAACACCCAGTAAAATAATAGAAAAGGTTGTAATGATTGCTTATCCCAGGTCAGGAAAGCTCTAATTACAGGTATATTGAATCGAAAACTCTCTAGAAGAAAGAATACTTAAAGGATGCCTATCCAATCAGAAAAAYAAATAATCATCAAATTTTATTAAAGATTTTGATGGGCAAACTTAATTTTGACACAGTTTTGCTTTCTACAGCTTTTTTTTTTTCAAAATAAACTGGCACAATTGTTTTGTGAATTTTTGCAATTTTTCCCTTCGAATCTGAGTTTTTCAGGCTGGTTTTAAATTTTTGCTCGTTGGAGCCCAATAATCAACCTCAGTGAACGCAGCTCTCTAAGAGCCAGAGGAAGATATTTTCCGCAACAAGATTTGCTGCACCAGTCACATTTTTCAGAGGAAAATAATTTTCTTCCTCAAACATCCCTATTTTATTGCCAAAACCTGTTAGTAAAAAAAAAAGGATTATTTTTTTTACAGGTTAATTTTGGTAAGAAATAAAACCCAGCAACGTATTTCCCCCCAAATCTCACAAGAAACTGCTTGCAAATGGGAAACTTGGAAAAGCCTGGAGAGGTTTTCTCCAAGGTGTCTATCCCACACACCCMCACGTGTTTCCGTTTGCTATGGTACGTATCCCTGTTAACTTCAACACTGCTCTCCAGGCAATAAAGTTAAGCCTTACCTAAGTGCTTCCAAATGTTGGCCTTATTCTAAAGGTGATGATAGAGTAAATGGAAGGTAGAGATGTGAGCCCACAACTGTGACGCAGACCCTCATCGCTGGGGTACCACCAGGTCAGGAGGAAGGAGGATGGGGAAACGACCCATCTGGTTTAAGAAGGTCTCTGTGCTCATGGCTCAGGTAAGAGCTGCTGGTTTTTCATCTTTCAAAGGTAATTGTGGACACTGGGAAAGGGTGAATGGGTGAGTGGTGAAAGGGATTTCCTTGCTAGTAGCCCCACGCTCTGCAGATGAGGAGCAGTTTCCAGTGAGAGGCTGAATTACCAGTTAGCCCATGCCAYGGACTGGGCAGATTCACTGGTCCAGCCTATGTGTACATGCAAAATACAATACAATATTCCTAGCCAAAAAAAAAAAAAAAGCTCTAAAGTAAAACCCAAGTCGATTAAGTGCTTTGCTAAAACAGTCTAGCCAGAGTCTCAGTGATTTCATCTTTGAAACCTTAATTGTCATAATCCAGATCGATCCTAAGGGATCTCCAGCGCTTCACCTAACGTGGATGGTGAAACTCAATGAGGCTTTAGTGTCTTCAATGGAAATAGGGTCATTTATGCTACCCAGAGATTTCCTTGAGAAATGAATAGTTTGCTTTCTATGGAGGAACAGGACTGGATGTCGCCAAGATGATATTGTAYCGGTGTACAGGGTGCATGTGTACACATACACACTGTATGCGCAGCTATATGATGGGATTTTGCCACATCATATAGYTTCATTGGGAGTCTCTCAGAGGAAGATCTGCACCCTGACCTCCCCTCTTCCCCCAGTATATCTGCTCCAGCAGGGACTGGTACCAGCTCTGGCAATGCAGCCACTTCTGGGTGAAGCTAGCCCCACAGCTCCCAGTCCTTCTTGATCCACAGCTCCCAGCCTTTCTTGCTCCCCTGCAGCTTGATGGTGCCACAAAGGAACAAGAATGAACCCACGTTAGCAAGAACATGGCAAAACTTCTACACAAACTTTGAATTAAACCTGTATTTYGCTTGGAAAACATTTACCTTTCCCTACTGGGTCTTATTCTCAGTCTAATGAAAGAAGATGAAGCTGGGCAGAGTTGTTGCCTCTTGCTTGGTGGGAAAGATCACCTCCAAGGGCACCAGATTAGGATGTGGAAGGCTTGGTGGCGTGGCATCGGGGAGGTGCTGCAAGGCTAAACGCATTAAAGCCTCCTCTATCTCCTGAAACGAAGCCGTAGCCAGCTCGTCTGAGATAACGGCCATACCCAGCGCTGAAGATCAGGGGCCAGGAACCTTGTCTCGTCCCTGAAGCCACCAGCGAGGAAGGAATGACACCAGCTCCGGCTCCCCAGGGCACGCGCTGCAAACGGACTGGAYGCACATATTCCTCCTTGAACCCCCGCCTATATAAATACTTGATGTACCGCTTGATTACTTAGTTAGACAACACATGCCTGAAGGCAGTAGCCAGGTCACTTTGCTTGGTTTTAATGCTTCAGTCCTCCCTTTGTCTTTATCAGGGAAGATTTTCAAGTCCGCTTCAGCTTGCGTTTGTGCAGGGCTGGGACTGGGCGAGGGCTACTAGAAATAAATGATTGTAGGATGAATCCTAAACACAAACGTATGTTAATAATAAAAGGCACTATGTGGATCGAAGAGCCACTTTGCAGAGCCTAATGGGTTGATGCATAGTTTTACCAGAGGTACCTCTCCCACCCCAGAGCAGCTGGAGCTGGGTGAGATGAAGATCTCCAGAGAGATCCAGACCACGTGGGGCTTCTGAACATCTACTTCACACATGTTGCCACTCCCAATGCCAAAAAACCTTCTCAGCGCCCCAGAACAAACTTGAGATGGGTGGTAAAAAACCTAAGTAAGTGACACAAATACAATCTGCTGGGGGATGAAAGGGAGGAGGTGGAGAGCATCCGCAAAGACCCAGACCCTAGTGATGGCTGCAGACTTCAGCCTGACTTCCACTGCAATCAACTTCTGCACAATTCACAGACCCAGTGCAATTGCTACGCGCAGCTTTTGAAACACTTTCCCTGCCTTGTAATTCCTCAACGGGTTATTTTTGCTTTGCTCTCGCACAAAATGAACCACGACTCCTTGCTAGGTCTTCTCACGCCACCCCACCAATGGATGGGCTAAGGACAACCAAGCAAATTGCCCATCGTAACCAGCGTGCCAGTCTCCGGGCGTTGATAACCTTCTGCCCAGATCACTTGCTTTCATTTCCATAATCCAGAAAGTTATCCTTATCCAGSAATAAGAAATTTAGCAGAAGCTTCCTGACGTAGGTGGAAACAATCTCATTTGCTTTCAAAAGCTGTGGATCAGGCCTCAGCTCCTTGCAGAATTAATAGTGAGAGGCAAATGAACCATTTTACTTCTCCTAGCTGAAAAAAAAAAAAAAAATATGCGGCTGACCTGATTTACCTTCCTGATAACGTATTTAAGAAATGGTCCCAGGCTGAGGACTTTGCCGGCTGCGATTTCATACGAAATGAGACTGTTTATGTCATGATYGCAACCTTCTGAAAAATGCCCCTTTAGATGGGAAAGCTCACAAGCCCCTTAGGTATAATGATCTCAGCTATATCAATAACCACATTTCGGCAGATTCATTATCCACTCGCCAGCCTGCCCAGCCGCACAGCGAAGCGTTGCAGCAGGATGGAGCAAGAAAGGAAAACACTGAATTCAGCCGTTCTTCCCGCAGAAAAATTGACATTGTGGGTCATTCTTTTCCTTAGCAAAAGCCAAGCTTTTATTTCCTCTGCTTCCACGCCATGCTCGGGAGGGAGTACCTGAGCTACACACGATACTGAACACAACCAATCAATCTCCCTTTAGTGGGTGCAAGAGTATTTTCCTCCACCRCTTGCATCTTTGCTCACCAAGCATCCCCATCCCTTGTTGTCCCAAACTTTACAGGAGAACATTTTTCCTCCTTTGCCTATTCCTCCTAGTATTCACTCCATTATTCAAGATTTTAACATCCACGCTAACTCTATGTGYGGATTTCAGACCACACTTCACAAGAAATTTAGGCTACAAAACAAAGGTTTATTTCATACTGCTGTTTTCAAGCAACAGGGACCGTTATGATCATGTATTATGCCCTCCAGCTTCATACAAAATAAAATACTTCACCCAGTAATTTCTGCAGCAAGGCCCTCRTTCCTGCTTGCCCTCCAGCATTTAGAAGCAGAGGCAATCTTGGCGGAAAGATTTCAAATCAAGGGATTCTTGCCCTGAACCTTGGCAAGTGTTTCTAGCATTTTATTAGTCTCAGTATTAAAAAAATTTGCATCTTTTTTTCTTTTTTTTTGCCTGAACGTGCCTAGCTCTAGTTTCCRAGCATCCCATCACACAGTACAGGAAAGACATGGATCTGTTGGAGCGGGTCCAGGGGAGGGATGAAAAATGATCAGAGGGCTGGAACACCTCTGCTRTGAGGACAGGCTGAGAGAGTTGGGGTTGTTCAGCCTGGAGAAGAGAAGGCTTCGGGGAGACCTTATTGTGGCCTTTCAGTACTTAAAGGGGGCTTAGAAGAAAGATGGGGACAGACTTTTTAGCAAGGGCCTGTAGCAATAGGACAAGGGGGAATAGTTTTAAACTAAAAGAGGGGAGATTCAGACTAGATAGAAGGAAGAAATTTTTTACAGTGAGGGTGGTGAAACCCTGGCACAGGTTGCCCAGAGAGGTGGTAGATGCCCCATCCCTGGGAACATTCAAGGTCAGGTTGGACGGGGCTCTGAGGAACCTGATATAGTTGAAGATGTCCCTGCCCACGGCAGGGGGGTTGGACTAGATGGCCTTTAAAGGTCCCTTCCAATCCAAAGCATTCTATTATTCTATGATAAGCCTTTTTCTGCTAGACTAAAGAAAACTGTTTGGCTCTCTTCCCAAAGTGGGGACTTGAAGGCTACGATCCCATGAGTGAGGATGAGAGCTGTGAGCATCTCCCTTCCATAGCATCTCACTGCTGGGCTATACATCTCTGCTGGCAACGGATGTGGCTGCGGAGAGCTGGACCAGGGATAGAGAGTGCTCAGGAGAAAAGCCATGCATAGGTGGGCTGAGGCTTGCACTGATTAAAAGCTGGACCTTGTTGTCTCTCTGCACTGCCGGGTCCCCTCRTCCCCGAGCTTCCCCTCTCCCCACGCTGGGGAAAGCCAGAGGGGGAAATGCCAGCAGCGAGCAATGCCCAGGAGGAGCTGGCACAGCCCCATCTTCACCTAAGGAGGAGAGAGAAAGAGACCATCTGCCCACCTCCTCCCAGCCCTGAACGGGCTGGAGACAACGCGGGACAACAAAAGACACCTGCTATCCATTCCCACCCTCAGTACCCCCAGACTTCACCACCAGACCCCTTTTCTCACCACTCAACCAAGAAAAAAGCAAAACACAGCAGACCCAGGAAAAAAAAAAACACCAAAGCCAAAACATGATCCTCCTATCTCCTAGCTCGAGCCCACTACGTGTAACTGGATTGCCCTTTCAAGAGCATGAGGTTGGACTCATAGTGGGAGAAAAGGTATTTATACGATGATCTCTTTAGCACAGATTAAATGAAAACAGAWACATGCGGTCCTGCAACACGCTCGCTAAGGGGAGTGGTATGAACAGGGACAACACWAGAAGAAATTCCCATCAGCCAAAAATATTATCAGCCCCAAGCAATGTTACCATGCTGTGGATGGGCTGTCCCATCACCCGGGCATCCCTGGGCGCTGCCCCAGAGCATGTGCAGTAATTGCCGGTCAGAGGCCCCTCATCGCCTCCCACCTCGCTAAATCAGCAGCAATGAAAGGGATTTCTGCATTGCTGCAGAAAAACTTAATTTCTGGCTCGGCCAGCGCAACCGGTGCATGGGAAACTTATGGTTGTCCTCGTCTCGCAAAGCTGCTGGAAGGTGTGAGCGAAACGGCAAATGGAGGGGAATCGGTGAACATGGGTTTGGGACAGAAATAAGGCTGCCCTTTCTACAGGGCACCCACCACCCCTATCTCACCCATACCGGTAACACCAGTCCCAGGGCTCTACCTGCAGAAGGAACCCCTGGAAGAGCTCTGCCCCAGCAGCAAGTGCATTTGCTCTCCCTGCCCCAAGCCCTGTGATTTATTACTTAAGAAACCCTGAGCAGGAGGTAGCTGGGGAAAAGGGAGGAAAGGAAAAGGGCAAAGATAAGATGGGAGAAAGAAATAGCAGCTCTCTTCTAGGTTGGGGGGAGAGAGCAAGCAGTCACAAACTGCTGAGGAGAGATGAGGGCTTGTCCATTCATGGATGACTAACCTAAAATTTAGCATGGCATCATGGAGGCAGGAGGGTTAACGGATATGTTAAGATGTAGAATGTCATGACTTAAAAAAATCTGATGGTTTTGGGGGCAAATCTCATCCTTTGTGGAAGGGCTGGGGTGTCCGATGGTTCTGCAGCTCTTGGAGGTGGCCCAACTGCTCAGCAACCCAAACGGATGGGCAACAGTACAGCAAATTAATAACTCCTCCTTAATAAATGCAAAGTGATGCACAGCAGGGAGAGGAATTTCTGCTCCTCAGGCACCTTCCAGGGTCCTAAACTGTGTCAAACCAAGGAAGGGATCTCCCAGCAACGGAGACAGCATGGCCGAGACCTCTGCTCTGTGCACAGCCGCAAAGCTAACAAGATGTTCGGCTGCATATGGAAAGGGACAGAGAATAATCCTGGAAATATTATAACGCCTTTGTATAAATCAGTAGCGCAGCCTCAGATGGGGAGAAAAGTAATGATGCAGAAAAGGCAGAAGTGTTCGATCAATATTTCTGCCCCGCATTTGGAAAGAAGCAGGATGAGATGCTTGTATCACATGAGGAGGATGAAGTACTTTCCAGTCCATTAGTAACCAAGGAGGTTGTTAAACAGCATCTACTAGCGATAAACAATTTTAAATCAGCAGGCCTGGATAACTTGCTCCCAAGAGCCCTCCAGCAGCTGGCTGAGAAGCTATCTGGCCCGCTGATGTTAATTTTTAATAAATCTTGGAATACCGGGGAAGATCCAGGCGGCTGGAAGCATGCAAATGCTGCACTGATCTGCAAAAGGGGCAAACGGGATGGCCTGATGAACAGGTTGGCTTGTCTGCCATCAATCACGGGCAAAATAATAGGAACCCTCCTGAGAGTCAACCARAAGAGGAATTAAAGGACAGGAATACAGTTAATGCTCGTCAGAGAGGTTCTGCGGCAAACACATCTCGTCAAACAAAGCTGATTTTGTTCTTTGAGGAGATTACAAGTTTGGTTAATAAAGATAATTGCCTAGAGATAATATACATAGGCTTTTGTACGGCGTTTGATTTACTACGACGTGCGGTGCTGATTAGAAAATGAGCGCTGTATAGTAAGAATAAAGCACACGTGTAGGGGATTCAGCGCTGATCTCAACAAATAGCTGTCAGAGGGGAATCAGCCTGTTTCCAGGGGGATTCACAAGGCTCAATCCCAGCCTCAATATTCAGCGTTTTCTTATCTGGAAGCAAATATAACATCACTGCTGATAAATCAGCTATGTGCTACACAAATAGGAGAGGCCAAGCCACCTGAGCAGAGTGGAGATGATGGCAGCCAAGCATCTGGCCGGGGTCATCACCCCACCTCAGAGGATGAGAAAAGGGGACAGTCAGTGAAAAGACAGAGGTGGGATGCTCAGAATCGATGCAGAAACTGGGAGGTGACACCATGGCAGGTGGTGGTGGGGACCACATCCCCACAGAGAGACACGGACTCTGGCCCGGCAGGAGGGCAGAGGGTTGGATATTAACGCACACGCCAACATTTCTGAGGAAGAATCCTTGGAATGGTTATCAGGAGGTAAATCGGAGCCTGGGATGAGAGGGGTTAAGATCTAGGGGACTCCATACTGCAGGATTTTGCACCTGGGGTTGGCCATTGCCTAGGAGAGGATGCATGAGCCAGACCAGCCCTTTCTGTGCTCCTCACGGGGCTGATGCTGACCTTTGTGACCCTGAGGAAATCAATTAAAGCTTGATTCAGGTTTTTTGTAACAGGAATACTTCCATCTGGCCTCTCTTATCCCCGAGCCTTAGCTGCCTCTTGGGAAAACACAACACTTAATGCATGGGCGAACACCTCAGCGACACCTCGAAGGCAAGCGCAGGGCTGCCAGGCACAGAGGTGAGCATCCCTGCAGGCAGCCCCGCAGACTTGGATATCTAGATGTTCTTCGCTGCTCCAAAACCAGAAACCTAGCAGCTGAAAGAAAAGGTTTTTAGAAACCTTTAGCAAGAGAAAATGGAAATGCTYAAACCACCCTATATGAAGCAGCTTCTCTGCATTCCAGTTACACCAGTAACACTTACACTATCCCTAGCATCCTATTAGCATCACCACTTCTCCCTCAACAGGTACCACCTTTTTTCTGAGGCATCATCCAGCTCCCCCTAAAGTCATGCGCTACCACGTCTTCAATTTTATTGTGTTTTATTTCTACTCTCCCATCTTAGAAGAACAGAAGTTATTCAGCAAAGGCAGAGCTGCCCAAAGGACCAGGTGGCTGATGTGGTACCGAGGAGGAAGGCTGAGTGATGGGCAGGCGGTGCAAAGGTGCCCACGCATGGGGGGTGAAGACGGAGGGCAGGGGCTACATGGTGTGTGGGAAGAGCTGCTTGCCCTGGGCAAGGCCAGCCAGCGTCCATCCCTTGCTTGGGTGAACCCCGGAGATGAGATGTGGGCCTCAGCAAATTCATGGGACACCCCTTTTCTCCAGGTTCAGAGCAGAAGAGGACCCTGCAGGGGAGAGGAGGGTGCATGCCCATCGGCTGATGTGTGCTCCTCACTCTCAAATCCCGAGGGTAGGTCCATGTCTTTGGTCTTCAGGGCACTGCAGGGGCAAGGAACAGGTCCCTTTTAGTGATTTGGACACACCAAGCCAGGTCACAGGAGCAGGGYTCCCTGCCCAACCTTCATTTGTGTCTTCTCCTGAGTCTGGAAGAGCAGTTTGGTATCTGCCCTTCTTTCTGCTGCTTCTGCAATTGCCTTGGAAGGGACCAAACCTGCTCAATCATGCAAAAGATGAGGGGAAACCTCTCTACCTCAAGAGCCAGGAAAGCCCYGAGCGATTTCATGACCACACCAGGCACGTGAAGGTCAGGCAACCTCGTGGGACCTCGAGGATATTCCTGGGGCTCTGCTCCCTCCCTGCTCTCCCAGCCCTCGGYGCAGGGGGAGAGTGCAGATCCCTGGGGCAGCAAGGACGCGGAGGAGGGTCTCACGCAGGACTGAGTCTGTGGCGTCTCCCAAGGAAGACCCCACCGGGCACCTGGAGAGTGACCTGGGAGGTTTGGTCCCTAATCCCAGCCTGAGCCAAACCCAAAGGCTTACTCAGCTCCAGATGCACCAACCTAGCGGAGATGGACAACAGTCTCTCCGAAAAAGCCTTACAGAAAAGCAAGAATTATTTTGTCCTTGTGTCTTTTTGTCCTCCTGAAACCCACTCAAGGAAGTGGGTTTAGCCTCCRACCTTTTTTTTTCCATCTGCCAGGATTTGCAGAGGGCTTCTTACAACTGCATGTGTCCTTAACCTTCAGAGATGAACTCTGGCTACRGGCATCCCACTCCCCTGGCTTCACAATTCCATTTGACTTTGCCACTAACCAGTGATGGAGAACTTGCTGCTCGCAATGTTCCTCAAGGGCTCCTTCAACTGCTCTGGCTTCAGAGACAGGAAGGGGTCAACCATTCAAATCCCAGATGTTTAACCGAAACAGGCACCATCCATCAACACCTGAGCAGAGGATTAGAATACATTGTTATTGCTGAAGGTGAATTCAAGAGATAAGGCATTAAATCAAAGTCTTATCTAACGCTAGACATTACAAAATGTTTCCAACTTGGGCAAAAATAAAAGCCAGTTGGGCTTAAAATCACTGAATCCCACCACATGCAGTTTTGGTGAGGTGATCTATRCCGACAGTGGAGCCTTCTTAAAGGAAGCTGCAGCCACCTCATTGGGCTGCCCAGACGCAAGGTAAGAATTTGGTGGTGCTCATCCAAAATAGACAATCTGGGGTTTCAGCTGTGAACGCTACTGGGAAGATATGGCAGGTACCAGCCACAGTCCTTRAACCCGGGATTGTCTTCCCCATTGCTGCTCCCATCACCCAAGCTGCCAGCAGAAGACCCTATCTCCCCCAAGAACCACCAATTTTGGTTGCCTCCTCTGTCTCACCTGGGTTTATTAGAAAGGATACACCTAAACCGGCAGAACCCAAATCTCTGTGGCTGCCCCCCAGCACTTTGCTGCCGTGCCCCTGCACTAAATGGAAGGCAGGATCGCCGCAGCATCGCTCCCGAGCGTGCCTTTAAATATCCAACCTTTGCACAAAGTCCTCGGTGGGTGAGAGCCCTGCCAGGGAACGCCCCGCGCTGCCCGCTGCCTCGCCTGCCTCCCACCTCCTCTTCCTCCCCGGCTCCGCATCCGGGAGCAGCTGGGGCGAGGAGCATAACGCAACCACAAGCAATCCGTCCCTCAAAAAAAGATATTACCTCTACTCCCACCTTCCTCCTCACCCCCACCCCAGTTCCCTGCTCGGCTAGCATGTTTTTCCTCCGCTGCAATTAACGCTTGACGAGGCAGAACATCCCCCCTCTGCAGCTGTGCCCGAGACGGCGCAGCCAGAGCAAATTATTTAGAAGAGAGGGGAAAAAAAAAAATAAAAAAATAACCACAGCAGACAAAGGCTTCTTGTCTTAAAACCCTTACTCAGCCGGCGCACCGGGCAGGTTGGCACCACGATCAGGTGTTGCTGCGTAAGCAGGGGCTGTGTCAGGGTTGGTCCGAGCACCCCGTTGCGGCACCCTCCCAAACTCAGCAACAGGGACCCTGAATGCTCACCCAGGTGCCCAGTTTTAAGTAAGCAGGTGGGACCCGGGATTTCACATTTAGGGAGATGTGTAAGACCCCGGTGCTGCTGCAGAGTCAGATCACTCACCCAAGAGGGACAGGATTTGGTCCCATGATGTTTCCAGCTCACCACGGCTGCATCCCGAACCCCTGCAGGCGGGGAGCGCCCGTGTCCCCCCACGTGCTCCCGAAAGATCTGACTCTGACCGCTCCAGCGGGACCTGATTTTTTCAACAGGTTGAAATTGTAATTGCATATTTTTCCCCTTCATATTAAAAAAAAAGAGGGAGAAGGAGGAGTAGGACGGACTCATTTATCATGTGCAGCCAAACCCCAGGCTGGACTCAGTGAAATGAAAATGAGTCGGTGACACTTCGTATAATGGCATTCCAGTTTGTTCTCCTAAATAATTTGTATTTTAATGTGTCCTTTTTGGTCCAGCACCGGTTTGTAGCCCACACACTTTCTCAAGTCCTTCTGTGCTTTGATTTGATTTAAAAAAAAATTCCTGGTGTCGCATTTCTTTATTAACAAAAAGGAAAAGAAAAGCAGGCTCGCTTCTCTCCTGGCTTAGATGGGAGCAGGTAATGAATCTCTGCATGCAGGAGACGGCTCTTAACTGCGTGGCTTTGCTGTTCCCAAACCTGCTTATTTAAAAAACTCCCCCATCATGAGATAATGGGAACAGAGAAAGTCAGCAAAGAAACAAAAAGGCAATCAGGAGCTTTACAGAAGCATGGGAGCACCGTGATTTCCACCTGACCTTCTCCTGCCGGGACAGGTCTTTAGGTCAAAATACTGTAAATGAGAAGAAGTTGCTTTGGGGAGTGTAATCATGAGAGATGCACTCTACATTGAAAAACTATTTTGCTGCACTTGGACTTGCTAAGGGCTTCTCCACTTAGGTCATGCTCAGCTCGCCATGGAAGAGATGGCAGCTCAGCCCTTGCACCCACCACATTGGTGGTGGGGTGGCTTGGCAATGTTAGCTGGGAGTTACACTCCACACCCAAACACTGGCTGCTCCAGGCTAAGGTGGTGATCCTGGCCATGATGGGTCCACAGGGAAGAGCAGCCGGGCTCCGATCCCATAGCAAACCTGCATGGACCAGAGCTGCCCCACATCAGCTTCAACCACAGCCAGGCATGAGGGCACTTCCAAGCCATTTCAACACAAAGCCTGACAGTTCAAACACCAAGTCACACCTACACAACCTACTCCTGGAGGCTGCTCGAGCTAGAAAGTTTGTGGGTGAGGTGAAAACCTGCTAGAAAGATCAGTGGAGGAGTGGGAACCAAAAGTTGGGGCAGTATCTTCCCTCACCTGCCTCCAAACCCCATGAAGTGGTGATGACAGTGCATATTGCTCCACCACCCCGAAGACAGCATGTGCTCTTGCTTGTGGTGGGGACAGTGTGGTGGCCTGCTGGGGGGCACCTCGATGTGACAACCCCTCACTCCGACTGCTGGAGCAGGCGTTGTCCCGGGTGAAGGATGGAGCAGCGATGGCTAAAAGGGTTGGGAGGAGGGAAGGAGAGATGCAGGAGGGCCCTGCATATCCACTCCCCCACATTAGCCTAACGAGCCTCATTAACGTGGAGGACTTTGTTCTGCAGCTGGGTGGGATGCAGGGGGGGAGAGATGAGGACTGCTTGACCCCCTTCGGGAAAGGAGACACTTGGGAAGAGCCCTGGGAGGATGACAGGCTCTGGGTGGTCTTGCAGCCTAAACCAGGTCAGGGTTGGGGTGACATTGATGAACTGGAGATATCTGGGATAAGGTGACCCATTTCTGGCCACCCATAAGGTGTCCATCTCTGCTGTGCTGTCTAATCCCTTCAGACACCTTCTCCTGCCCCAGCACTCCTGGGCTGTAGGAGACAAGAGGCACCAAACGACTAAGTGAGAGGTCAGAAAAGCAGAACCTGCTCTACCTCCAGTCCACCTTTCATTTTGGGAGACATTATAGAGAAGAGGAGTTTATAAGCAGGGCTATCCAAAAGGAAGGCTGACTTAAAGAACTGCAACATCTCAGCAAACCTTGCTGACATCAGCCTAACCAGGCTCAACCGCAGCTCTCACCTTCAGACCAGGGAAACAAATGTCACAGGTTTATACACCTATTTATTTCTACCGATTTAACAAATCAATGTTTCCCTCCCATCTTCCTTCCCTGGAGTAGCAGCTGCTGCAGCTCACGGTTAGCGTTACTCCTAGTTCCCAAAGCTTTGGAGATAATGCTTGACCTTCATTATTGCCCTGTTTTAATTTCCAGACTCCCCTTGCTTACCCTCCCCTATGGAGCAGTGCCAGACTTTCTCCCTCCCTTGAAACCATCCTTGCTGTTATTTTACTTGGGTTTTAATCACCTTCTACTTTGATTACTCCACTTCCCTCTTTTACAGCCTTCCTCGGTGCTGTGCCCTCTCACCAGCGTTTTTGGGAGTACCAAATGGACCATCCAGACTACTCTTAGGAAATAATCTGCTCTTTTCTTGGTTTCTTCCCTACCCTGGGAAGAGCTTCAAAGCCGCTCTCCCCGCTGGCAGGATTCCCGGGAGCAAAGCTTCATGGACAAGGCCAGCAATGATCTGAAGAGCCCAAGCAACCTGGCATTACGGTTTCAGGTTAAATCCAGGGTCCAACAATTGCCCAAAACAGCCCAACACCAACAGGCTGCTGCACCAAACCCCAGCTGTGCCTCCAGRACAGTGCTCTCTAAACCCCAGCCAGCTCAAGGTTGTTTTAAACCCTGAATAAGGAGGTCTAATCCCCCTTCCAAATCTTCTGTCTTCCTSCTAATTTATACCTCTTCTTTTCTTTGCCATTCCCAAACAACATCCAAGCCTTACCTGAGTCTTGCTTTGGAGGCATCTGGCGGCAGCGAGTTTCGCAGACCCAACCAGATGGGAGAGCATTTTCTCATGGACACGGCTCTCCCTTAAACAGACCTTGTTTTATGAGATAGGGAGATCAGATGTACTTTCTCTGGCCACTCAGTAGTGTAGAGGTGCTACTGTCCCCTTTTCTCTGCCTCTGCTGGGCTCTGTGCCTCCTYCCCAGATTTTTCTACCCTCCCTGTCTCTCTTTCTCTCTCAGTGACTTTTTTCCTCTGGCTGGTAATTGTTCTCATTGCCCTTCGCTCACAGATGGTCCTCGGAGAGCTCACTGCTGACRTGGTGCCAGCTCTCCTCAATCCCAGCTGCTAAACTGCATTAGGAGACCAGCTACTACTCAGCAGAGACCGCTCCTCCACTCCATCTGCCCTTTCACAGCCACTGGAAGAGGGTTTGCTCACCAGAGCTGTCACGTCTGGGCAACCTCTCGGTCCCATCACAGCAGTTGGGTCACCCTCCAGCCCCACTGCCCCCCCCCCTTACCCCCCCAAAGCCTCCCAGGTCTATCTGGATCTCCCCACCCACCCTTCCTCCTTGATGTCCCTCCCGCCACGCAGCTGAGTCACTTCCACCTCTCCAAACCTCTCCTTCAAGCTTTCCCATCCCCCTTTGGTGTGTGAGAGCCTCTGCAGTCACAGTCCAGCAAATCTCCCCCACGGAGGGGTCCTCTGTGCTCACGGAGCAGCCCCYGGGCTGAAATGTTTTACGATGAGTGTGGTGAAACCCTGGCACAGGTTGCCCAGAGAGGTGGTAGATGCCCCATCCCTGGGAACATTCCAGGTCCGGTTGGACGGGGCTCTGAGCAACCTGATCTAGCTGAAGATGTCTCTGCCCATGGTAGGGGGGTTGGACTAGATGGCCTTTAAAGGTCCCTTCCAACCCAAATCCTTCTGTGATTCTATGATTCCAGCCCCCGGGTTCCAGCACTGCTCCACGGGGACAACCCGGACCRCCACCCAGGCAGGAGGGACGTGAGCGGAAGAAAACAAGGGGGAAAAAAGCATGGCAGACCAAACYGGAGGTGAAAGCAGCTGTTATTTTTCACTGGACCAAGTTGTTTTTGGAGGCACAAACACTAGGTTCATTCATGAAGCAGCTAAGTGTTGGGGTTTCGACGGAAGCAATGAATTAGCAAGGATGAGCAGCGACAGGATAAATGACCTTTTTTCCTGCCTCCCAAAGTGTCTTGTTTCTTTCCTAACCCGGTGGCCAACTGCTCGTTGAGCTTCACAGCACTCAGCCCCAGCGACCTGGAGCCTCCACGAAAGCCCAAGGGCTTGGAGAGGAGCTTCCCGCAGAGCCACCTCCTTCCCTATGGCTCCGCACCCTTCCCACCCAAACCCGTGGGACCCTACATGGCACTGGGGATGTGAAGCAGGAGCATTGCCGCCAAAGCCAAGGCATCATGGAATGAAGCTGCATCAGGGGAAGTGCAGTTTGGACATTAGGAAAAGGTTCTTCCCTAAGAGGGTGGTCGGTCACTGGAACAGGCTCCCCACAGAAGTGGTCACACCACCAAGCCTGTTAGAGTTCAAGGAGCATCTGGATGATGCTCTTAGTCATATGGTTTAGTTTTAGGTGGTTCTGCGAGAAGCAGGGATTCGGACTCRATGATGCTTATGAGTGCCTCCCAACCTGAGATATTCTATGATTCCATGATCAGTGCCCTGCACACCAGCCCGGTGGGATCCAACCAAACCCATCCATCGTTGCTCAACGGCAAAAAAAAATCCCAGTTCGCAATGCTGCGAACCCAGTGCCTTTCACCAGCGTGCAATTTGGCTTCAGAGTGATACAAAGAAAGTGGTTTGACTTTCGGTTGCTGCTATCTCAAAATCTATCAGAGGGATATGCTACTTTACGCTAACAGAACGGATTAAAGCAGAAGATAAAATGCCATTCCATTATCTATTTATTAAAAGCACCACTTGAACTGCTTTTATTCAGCATACATCTCCCACTAAAGAGGCACTCCTTGACTGTGTAAATCAGCAAGCAATTGTGTTTTAACAGCCTTTAGAATGGCATTTCCCCACAGTTTTAGATGGACTATCAGACAGAAAACCTCTTCCAAAACTCACTTATCATAACAGGCGCGAGCACAGAGCTCTTTACCGCTCCTCTACCACTGAGACAAATACAAAATGGGCTTGTAAAACTCACAAAGCATAGATCATTCCCACCTTTCACCCTGCTGCATGAATATCCTTAATGACAGGTCAAAATAAAGAATTTTCTTAGCAGAGGAGAACTATTCAGCTCCCACTGACAGATGGGACTTCTGGTAGGCGATGAAATGCAGGCTGCAGTTCCCAACCCACTGATGCTACCTGTTCTGTGGTAGAACCAGAAAGGATGAAGCCACTTCAAATCTACCAGTTCCCTGGGCAAAAGGGGAAGAAATTATGCCGAATTTTCAGTAAAAGATTTCAGGCGTAAATATAACAGTATCTGTGAACTGCAAAACAAAAGGGAGGTTGTTGGATTGTCTCTGCTCTACCAGAATAAATTGGCTTTTGGTTGGTTGGGGATATTTTTCCACACTAAGAAAAATCCCATTTCTTTTGCCAGGCTTTGCTGCTTCTGATAAAAAGCTAGTCTAAATATTTTTACATGGTGTTTTGATGAAGAAACCTGGAGCAACAGTACTCATGAGCTGGTTATGTTTTAAATGAAATGCTAATGGAGGACAAGCACAGCAAGCTTCAACCTGCGCGATGGAAGTCAATGGAGACTCTACTGTTGACATGAGCAAACGTCAGATCCCTTGAGAAGAGGGGAAAGGGATGTACCCACATGCACGGGGAAGGATGCCCATGGTCTGGAAACTATCTGATAGACAGGGATGGAGGGATGGAGGGAGGGAGGGAGGACGGGATGAAGGGATGGATGGATGGATGGATGGATGGATGGATGAATGGATGGATGGATGGTTGAATGGATGGATTCCTACAGGACCAGAAGGACCTAAGCACACACCGTGGCAAACTCAACACTGAGGCTGATGTCCTTGCTCTTCCCTTTCCTGTGGCTACCCATACTTTCTCCCTTGCTGCAGATAAACTGGAGCACGGCCTTGCTGGAGAAAGCACGGGGCCCAGATGTGTCACCTGCAAGGACATCCATCCTTGGCTGGCTGTTTGCCCAATCCGATGCACCCCAGGCTCCTGGCTGCCCTTACGTGAGTTAAATTCTGATGGGGCTGACAAACCTGAAAGATCATTTCAAACCACAATCGCTTCAAATTCAGCCTGCTTCAGCCTATGACCTTCTTGGCAGGATCTCCCTTCAGCACAGCAGCCCCAAACAGGAGCTGACAGTGCTTCGAAACCTTTTGAACCAGCACTCGGGTCCCTTGGGTACTGCGGGGAAGATTTCTCTTAACGGCGTGCAAGCTCCCCGGCTCTGACAGCCCTGCTCTCGGGCTGCCTGGGAGGGGACCGGCATCCCATTCCCTCCGTTTGGCAGTGTGAAAGGCCACCGGGTAAGGTGCACTTGTCACCAGGAATAAACCGCTACATGGAGGTTGTGTCACATCTTCTTTCTGGGAGGATGGAGCCAGCTGAAGTCAGTGAAAAACCTCTCCTGATGCCGGTGGGGTTTGGATTTGTCCCGGAGCACCAGGCAGAAATGCAGAGCAGCACGGAGCAAAAACCTCTCCTAAATGACATGGGTTATCAGCTGGTGTGGAGTGAGCCCCAGGAGACACTCAGGGCAGGTGTCCCTTCATACCAACGTGCCAACCAGCCTAGTCCGACTGCCTCCTTAACAGAAGTCACCCCATGACCACACAGCTTGGAAAGTGCCAGCTTCCCAGTCAAGCTAAATAGATCGCTCCCCCTTGCTTCCCCTGACAGCACGTCTTATCCAGAGCTATTATGAGACAAGAGCCACTAGTGGACCTGTGGGGACTGGGCTTTAGGGCTCCAGCTCAGGAGAGCGTGGATGACCCCTCTGCTTCTGAGATGTTAAAGTTTCCCAGAGCAACCTCATAGTTTTCCACATTTTACTACCTTTATGTATCAGGGTGACATTAGGGGAGATTTTATTTCTCTCCGCAATGGGGAGTAAACCAGAAAGAGGACTACAGCAGAGGTGGCATGCACAGAAGAGAAGCAAACATCATCTGATCTTCTGGGAGGAAGAAACCAGGGCCAGCCAGCAGCAATCCCTGCCTGCTTACCTGGCTCAATGATGTCCTAGGAACCCAAGCATGGACTAGAGACCCCCTGCATGAGATGTCCTGCAGAGGAAAAGATCATGGCCTGCCACGCTCTGCTTGAAGACCAGGAGAGAGCAGCCCAGCCCAGCACAGGACTGGGAGCAAACAGCACCACGAGCACAACAGCCACCAGTTTTGCGGAGCCTCACCTCAAGAGGAGACCCAGACCAAGCTCCTTCTCCCGGCTCTGCTGCTGCACACATTTCAGGGTGACTCCTTGCCCAAGCTCAAGCTTAAGAGGTTGTCCAGGGGTTCACCAAGCCAGATGTAGCTGCCCTTGCCACCGCTGCATTGGCATGGGAGACCAGCAAGACCAACTTCTCAGCTCGCAGCAGTGGGCAGGCAGGCAAAGGCTGCCTGCACCGACGCTGACGCAGGCAAGGGTGTCACCGTGCTGAAGGGCTGGCAAACCCAGGACCAGCTCCTCTCTGCCCCTCGCTTAAATGTAGGYCAAGCCACAAGGTGACAGTTAGTGCTAGCGGAGCCGTCTCTGCCCACCGAGGTGC
This sequence comes from Oceanodroma leucorhoa, assembly GCA_030449065.1. Classification (NCBI taxonomy): domain Eukaryota; kingdom Metazoa; phylum Chordata; class Aves; order Procellariiformes; genus Oceanodroma; species Oceanodroma leucorhoa. The sequence continues at coordinate 6,160,996 of JASVER010000035.1, forward strand.
TTCCAGCACTGTATCAAAAACTAAAGCGAAGCAATAAAAACTAAAAGGGAAGTAATATAGATCATAAAACCCAAGCACAAGACTAAAAAGTCCCCAGATGCTGACATATTATCAAGACAGGGCATGAATCTCCCCTTGCAGTGCTGTCAAATCCCCTTTCCACGGGAAATTATCCTGGTTTCTGATTGCTGCGGTGCCAAAGACAGGCCAGGCTTTCCTTGCCTGGCTCTCCGGTGTTAAGGAAAAATGCAGTGGAAGGGCTGGGATCTGGTGTGTTGTCCCCTGTATACTCCTTTTTGTGCCTCATCTCCCAGCTGGGCTTCGTGGCTGAGACCATCTTGAGCCAGCGACTGAGCACACCCTGTTTATGAAGAATGCAGTGGAGAAATGCTAAATAGAATCCTAGAGCRGTTTGGGYTGGAAGGGACCTTTGAAGGCCATCTAGTCCAACCCCCCTGCCATCGGCAGGGACATCTTCAACTAGATCAGAGCACCGTCCAACCTGACCTTGAATGTTTCCAGGGATGGGGCATCTACCACCACTCTGATAACTGAAGTAACTAGGCCCAGCCTAACAAGGCTGCTGGGCTGAGCTCTGATGAGGGAAAACACCATTTTCTTAAAAACTCTCCATCCCCAGACTTGCGGTGACTGATAGCTCAAAGACATCCTCCCCATCCCATCACCCCACCATCCTCCCACCCCAGAAGGTCCCACTGAAATAGCAGCCCTAGCATCAGGAGTTTAATGGTGGGGAGATTGGTTTTGATTCATTTGGATGCAAAGCTGAGGGTTTAATCACCCCAGGGGCCGGTGGGAGATTTACTGCCTCCCCACTGCCCATCATCGCCATCCCCGTCTGGCCCCGGAGACCCATTAACATCCCCTTCTTCTTGTACATATTGCCTGRGCACTCCTGCCTGCCCTCCTGGCCTCAACTAGTCGTGGCCTGGGGGAGAAGCAGGTAAGAGGGCACTCAAATTTAACTGAGCTCCGCAGGTGGTAAAAATGGAGCTTGATGTGACAAGTGCGGGCAGCGGGGATGGGCAGGGGCAGGGTGGGGASGACAGCCAGCCCCCTGCCTCACTGCCTGCTCAGGTCACGGCCGTGGGTTGCGGGCGATTTTGCTGATGGTTAAGATAATTATTTCTCAAGCGTTGCTTGGTGTCTCGGCTCCTCTTTCCTTGACACCTTTCAGAGCCAATTCCCCGAAGCACGGCTCAAATCCCCATCCCCACTTCGGGCAGCCCCTCTCCCATGTTGGCAGAGCCCTTCTTGCCCAAATGTCCTCGTGGATGCCCAGCTGTCCTCATCTCCCATCACTCCATGGGATTTGGAGAAATTTTGCATGCCACGGGGTTCGATTCTCAAGGGAAAACCCTGCTCTGGAGCAGGTTAACCCGGCGTGCAAAACCTTCCCTCCGCTGAATCCCACGCTCCCAGAGCCATCAGTCCATGTCCCATGTCCCAATGGGTTGGACATCCTCTCAGCCACACTCGGACCTGGCACTGCATCTCACGATACAAGGCAGAAGCTGAGCCCACACAAGCTCTGCAGCTCCCAAGTCCCACGGGAGCCTTGTTGCCTGTGGAGACCACTACAGGAGGAACCACTGCATCTAACAAACCAACTAATGTCAAGAAGCATTTCAGGCTCCAAACAGCACCTTCAGCAACCCTGGTGGCACCAGAAATGTAACTGGTACCTTCGGCACGGTGCCAGGCTCCCAGCTCCTGCTGCAAGGAGCAACAGGTCACCAACAGAGCAGTCCCGACTCTGCCCAAAGGTGGTTTTGCTGGAACAAAAGCAAAGGCCACACAAATAGATTGKTTTTTTTTCCCCTAAGACATCACTAAACTCCACGAGCAGGCAGTGCCTCAGCATCCTGCAAGCATCCTGCAAGCAATGCTTTCAACGCGAAGGAACAAAAGGCTACGGTGGGGAGGGGAACGACGGGAAACCTTACGGGCTCCCGAGCTTCATTTGAGACCTGGTGTTTGCAGCACGGGCCGCATTTCATCTTTTCATAAGTAACTCTTAACAGGTAACATTACAAAAAAGGGGGCATTTCAAGGCAGAAAAGTTGGTCTCCAAACGTAATTTTCTTTTTTTTTTTTTAAATCTTTTGTTAGCAACTCTTCTGGAGAGCGAATCCAGCAGAGGCAATACAGTGCAATGTGCACTCCTAAACTAGTTTCCCAGCACTTGGGATGCTTTATTATTCATTTCCTCCAAATATTAGGTAATGCCTTTCGCCCCTTTCAAAGTCTGTACTAGGGGTCTTTGATGCATTGTGGGACTTGAAAGTTGTAGGTCTAAAGAAGYATTTCTTTTAAGTCCTCTCTTTTATCAAGCATATTCTGTTCTGTTCGCTATGATGCACACAATGGCATGAGAGTCTTGACCTGCTTCATGTCTGATGGGTTGAAATCTCAGACGCATAGGATAAAACAGCCATTCCTAGCAATACAGCTTAAACGCTTATGGCTCTATTCAGGCAAATATTACCCAGGGGTCTGCCACGCCACTGAAAAGCTGCAGAAATTGGCTCTGTAGATGGCTGACCAATTCAGCAGTGAGAAACGACCCCGCTACATTAACTCCCCTTTTCATTTCACTCTGGGCGAGCCGGGGTCTGGAGGTAACCGCAGCAGGAGACGAAAGCCAGTTGAAGCCAGATTCATTTTCTTTATATAAAGTATTTTTGTGTGTGTGTGTGACCATGAATGTCATTATGCGCATCTGCAAAAGAGGGAAAGTAATGACATTAAGGCACAGGCGCAGAAATCAGTGCGGTTTCTGTCTTAGGGTTACGTGGGAACACTGTCACATCTTCTGGAGAAGTAATATTTGTAGCCTTTAAGACACTGCAAACGTCTCAGATAACCAGGTCTCTGACTCTGCTGAAGGTATGTGGACTTTGGTGGGTCACTTTACACCGTCCAGCATCAGTCTCCTCCACGTGTTAACCAGAATTAATAGCTCTTGGTCCATAATAATTCACCTTTTTTTTTTTTCTGTTTACACTGCAAACGTGCTAGTATAGAGGTGGCTGCTGCCCAATAATATACAGGACCCAGGACAAGGATGTAAAGTGAAACTTATCCTTGCAAAAGCAAACACAATTTCAGTACAACATTAAATGTTTTTGTCCTTTAGACGATTGCACTGACATGTTTTTACAGAAGTACCAGACTGCTATTTTAGGATATTAATCTCCTCTTATCAATCTTCTCTTGACAGGTTAGAGCTAGGAAAGATTTTTTAAAGGACGGTCTTGAAATGCAGGGGTAAAATTCAATGTAAGGGCTGAAAAGCTCCTAAATGGGTTGAAGCTGCTTGAATTTGCCTTGCATGTCTTATACCCTAGAAGCAAAAGATGTCTCTAGGACGAGTCAGAAAAGGAGCGTTCAGACTATATGGGGAGATGTTTGTAAGAGAGATGGATCCTTTTTTTTATGACTCCCCTTGCCTGCCCCAGTGCTACACCCTGGTACGCCTGCAATCCCAGCCTGTCAGCCTAAAACATACATCAGAGTCTTGATAACCCCAACATTTCACTGGGAAGACCATTTTTTAAGCTATATAAAAAGGAAGAAGCTGATTTTGCATGAGCAAAACCTAGATATGTCTCTCCTGACTTTGGCAAAACATCCAGCAACAGCTCCAGAGCCTGTAAAGATGGGAAMACATGTGACTGCAGCCCCTGGCTCTGGTGTGTGTGATTCCAGCAGGATTAGCTCCAAAAGCAAATCTGATCCACAGGGATATGATCTCCCATCCCATCCACCTCCTCCAGGATGCTGCAGACCCAGGGAGGTGGGCACAAGCCTGATTTCCAGTGGCATTGAGCATCTCTCCCATCACTGGTACGACGGTGGCAGCACCAGGTACCAAAAATAAGATGAGAAAGTCTCAGCTCTCACATTACCCATCTGGTTAGGAGGCTTTTTAGGAGCCCTCTTAAGCATCCTTATTAAAATACCATCAAGACAGCTGGGGTTTTTGCCCTGCATGTGTGCTGATACAGTGCTGGTCTGATGGAGGGGAGCTGACAGGTCATTATTGTGTGTCCTACAAATTCTCTGAGCCAATAAGGAAACTCCAACGACATGATGGTTTATCAGTTTGTAGGTTGGAAAAGGAAATTCTTTCAATCGAGATAACGATTCTATTCCTTGGTGGCAAATTAGAGTTTTTGCTTGGGGACTTTGGCAGAAGCGGAGCCAGGACAAGGATGGGACCCATCGCTCACGAGTCAACRGAAAGATGCTGTCGCAGTCAACGGGAGCATCTGCACAAATTGTCAGGAGCCCGAAACTGCTCCTTTGAGAGAGACAGAAAGARAAAAGAAGCAAAACTGCAGAAGAAACTAAATCCATTTGTAAACCCCAGGCAGAGTCGACACGAGGCAGCCGGCGCAGGAGTGCAGAGATGATAATGGAGCCTGATGGATAGTTCAGAGGATTATTAGATACCCTCCAACTCAAATATGCTGAGGAGCCAATTATTTAATGCTAAGGACAGTGCAAACGGATGTTTAATAAGGTGAATCACTCCAGGATTGTAGGAGCTCAAGGGACCAAACCCGCGCTGGTGTAAATCAGGAAAGCCAGCATTATAAAATACCTGGTGCTTCAGATACCCTCCAGTCCCCACGGTTATGGCCCTCTCTGCCAGGTGTGCAGGGGCTGGGGTTCATGGAGGGGAAACACGGCTGGATTTTGGGAGCGGATGGGTGCGAGGGCTCCCCGGGGTTGGGCACGGTCCAACACCTGCAGGCTGGTGATCGCACTCAGCCCTGGAGCCGGTGGCCTTCCAAGCTGCCCTGTTTACAGGCGAAGGTGTTGCTGCTCCTAGGAAGATAGGCTGAGTTTATTTTCTAGCTGATTGCAGAGAGGCAGAAGGGAGGGAGTGGGAGGTATGGGAGCCAGAGAGGAGTTTGGTCTCTGCTCCAGGCCCTAATCAGCGCCTGTTTTGAAGCCTGCGATGATCCCTGGGAACAAAGCATCGCTTTTCAGGCTCTTCTGCTGGGGGGGTTGCTGGGGGGAAGCAGGGTCCCTGCAGACACACCGTCCCCTCACCTGGGCTGCTCTTGCATCCAGAGGAGAGGGACAGGCTTCTAGCTCATCCTAGGGASGATGCCCAAAGGAGATCAGATGTAACATGGGCTAAAAACATCACCACTGACTATAATGGGCCTCTATGTTGTTAAATGTCTGAAGAAGAGTCCTTCGTGAAGCCCCTTCTCATCTCTGCCTGTGTCACCTTCTTCCTTCATCTAAGCTCACACCTATCCTACAGGGAGCTGAGGTGAGTCTTAAAATCTACATCTCCCCATGATCCACCCACCACCAGCACCGCTCCTGCATGTCCACATCGTCCAGGCTACAGCACAGACCTAAGAACAGATATAAGGCAAAAATTTTTTTACGATGAGGGTGGTGAAACCCTGGCACAGGTTGCCCAGAGAGGTGGTAGATGCCCCATCCCTGGAAACATTCAAGGTCAGGTTGGACGGGGCTCTGAGCAACCTGATCTAGTTGAAGATGTCCCTGCTTATGGCAGGAGGATTGGACTAGATGGCCTTTAAAGGTCCCTTCCCACCCAAACCATTCTATGATTCTGTAATAACCCAGCACCGAGGTGCTTCTCAGCATCCATAACACATGTGCAGCGTGGGAGTCGTGGGGATTTGGTCCCTGACGGATGGGGACCCGTGGGGACTCACAGCATGGCTCTGCTAAGGGTTTGGCCAGAGCAAACCAGGCAGTTGCTCGTGAGAAGATGGTGTAAAAAGACCGGCCTCCCACCTGGTGYAGCGCAAGATAACTCGGTTCAGCAACACCAACTCAGGATCTGGCTCTGGCATATCTGAACCAGCTTAGACAATAAAAAAAATGACGCTCCTTTCTTCCTATTGAAGACCTCTAGGCAAACACCCAAGCCACAGCCTCCTGCATGACAGCTGCAGAAAACAGGTCTGGAGAGGACCTTGAAATGTCACCCAGATCGCAGCCCCGTGACTGGGTCTGCAACGAGGCCAAGCACAACAAAAGCCAAAAGCACTCCAAGCATTAACAAATATTGTTGCTCAGCGCACTCCTGTGCAGCTGCCAGCCTATCTGCTGCCTGCTCTTTCCAGCACTGCAGCACAAAGAACACACATATTTATGAGAGCATCTTCTAAGGATTTACAGAAAGAGCAATTAGCGGTTCGGTCGTTGACAACAGCAGAGAATCATGGTGGTGGTAAAGCTGATTTGTGCTGATCCAACATGATAAACTACCTCCTCTCCCGCAGGAGCCCCCAGTAACTGGAGGGCAGGATCAGACCCCTAAGACCCCAGAAAGACATCAGGACAGAACTTCGTACTCCTCAACTCACGTCCTGCTTCTGAGGAGCCACCAGCTCTCCCCACAAAGCCACCAGCTCAGCACACCCGAACGTGTACTCACCGGTACCCTTGTTTTTGTTTCAAATCTCCGGCGATGTCCCCTTTGCTCCTCTGACCATTTCCTAAGGAACAACGGAGAGAAGAAAAAAACAAAAACCTTCATCAGATCCAGAACTGAGCTTCTAGTTAAGAAGGGCCATCTCTGGAGAAACCTTCTGCCGGGACAATGAGAAACCACTGAATCAGGCCTGCTCCTGCTCTCCTGCCACCCGTGTTTCCACGGTCAGTTCAGCTGTTYCTCTGCTCATCACCCTTCCCTCGTGCCTGTATCACAAAATCACCTAGCAACACCATGCCATGGAGGTGCAAACCCAACCCATCCTCCTGCTGTATCACATCTCCTGTGACAGCTGGGAGATGAACAGTCCAGAAACGGATCCCATCAAAGTAGCGTTGGCTGCTTCACCCATCCCACCCCCCAGCTAAATGTTATGCCTTGGTCCCTTTGGGATTATCACCTTCCCGGGTCTTCCTACACCCATAGCTCAGTTGTCAGTGGTAGTTCGGTGGTACCCGCAGTGGTACCTGCATAAAAAGCCACATCCCGCCAGTGATGGGGTGCAGAGGGGGAAGGCGTACGACCAGCATTCCAACTCTGCCCATACAAGTCCTCCACCCCTCTTAGCTTCGGRAAAACTTTGGAAAAATGAAGTTCTACAGAAGCTCCTGGCCATCACTTTGCAAATGATGGAGACAGTGGGGTGGCATTTCCAAACAGGGAGCTGACACCTCCATGCAGGAGGTGTTAGGTTGAGTAGGACTGTCACCAGCATGTGCCAAAGGAGATAATGAAACACACTGATGGCTGCTAACACAGGCCGTGGGGTGGCTGGTGAGCGACGAGGTGGCCAGCAGCTGGGCTGGAGGTGGGCAGGACTCAGAGGGCTGATGAAGGAGATCAGCATGAGCATGCTTTGGGGGACCTGACTCCGCTTCAGCACAACCTCAAGGTGTGAGACTCCCACCAGCGGGCAGCCATCGTATTACCAGGGTCCAGAGACCCCYTAGTACAGCTGCGGGTGGTGGCCCAGGCCTCCTCCTGGGTAAGGACAGACAGGAAGACCACCACGGCCATTACAAGACCMGGGCAGCTCGGCACACATGCTATGGGAGCACATAGCCGGAAATTGCTCCTGTGGTTCAGCAGTCAGCTGGACAAGCGGTATCTGCACACAAAAGAAATKATGAGCTCACGATCTGGGGTATCTTCCCCAAAATGGCACCACCAGCTCTTAAATCTGGGTTTCAACCTGAGTTTTGGCAGCTATAAAGGGGTTCCAACAAACCAGTGGAAGCTGCAAAGGAAAAGGGATCTCTCTGCCAAAGCTTAGTGGTGTGCAGTCGACTGGGAGTCACTCAAAGCGAGGAAACAGACATTTATTTGGTGAAGTCTTTGAATTTTCCACGTTTGACATGGGCAGAGCCAACACAGTGCATTCCCATTCAGTAAATTTTACATGAGAGGGTTGAAACCAAGGCGAGGAGACACYTGTTATCATGGGTCAGCTGGAGATGGAGATGCTGCCTCCTTTTCCTGGGGTTCCCAAGCAGTTCCCAAATGAATCAATCACGCAAGCATCTCCTCCTTTCCTTCTCCAGGCAGCCCTTGGCATGGGTTTACTGGGGCAGGATCCACCAGCACTAGTTCCCACTACCTGTGACACAGGCAAGCAACTGGGAAACCTCTCCCATCCTCTCCCGGCTTTTAGATGGAGGCACCGATCTTGTGTCAGCCTTTATGGGATACTCTCTCATGGAAAAGTGCCAACAACATTTTTCAAGTCAGGTTGGCACCTGGATGACTGTCTCGGGACCAAGGAACTAAGGGGCTCTGACCACCATACCCATTTCATTAAACTGGTAAGATAATTGCTCTGCGTRCACACTCAAGGAACATAGAAAAACCACAAAGGGTAACCTTTGTGATGGCCTGTATTCTTCCTTCTCATGCTTCTATGACCATYAGTAGGAGGACATTTAGGCAGTAAGCAATGCATGGAGCACAGGTGACTGGTAGAGCACACAGTGGCTGCAGACCAACCAACCCGGTGACGGCAGCCGTGCAGGCTGGCCAAGCTCCAGAGCCATGACCAGCCCCAAGAAGGGGACTTCTCTGCAGCTAATGAGTCCACTTGCTTTCAAGAGCATCCAGTTGCTCTGACCTTGTGCACTTAAGCATGACCTCCTTCCTTAGCCCCGGCCCTAGTTCAGATCATTAGCTGATGAGTAACCGCCACTGCGGACGACTAATGGCTCGTTTGCTGCTCAACAGCCAAAAGTGATCAGCAAGGGGGCAAAGAGCTTAATGCAGGCCGCTGTCAACATGCCCACATGGGTGAGCACCGTCGTCTCTATTTTGGGCGAAATTCCCAGGGAAGGCTGCAAAAATCCTGCAACGCCCTGGCTTCATGCCAGAGCTCATCAGCTCTGCTAAGGTCGATGCACAACCTCCTCCCGGCGTCAGGGCAGGGGCTGGCACCGCGTTTCCCTTGAGCGATGCTGGGCTTCAGCTTTAACTTCTACTTAAAGTTGTCTCTTTCTACAGGCAGACTCCTGCATTGCAGTTTCTCCCCATGGCAAGGGGAACTCAGGGACACAACTTGCAATGCAACACCTAAAAAAAATCACTATTTGAGGCTCAGGAGAATCCTCATGGGATGAGGCTATAAATGGGAGTTTCCGGGCTAAGTAAAGGCTRCACCTGAATTACAGTTTCATTAACCCACTGCCACGAAGAGGGGCCTGAAGAACAGTGCCTGTGAACAACCACACTCGTGGTCCACCCTCTGAGCCAGCAAAGAGGGAGCCAGAGAGGATGCCCTGGTGCCCTTGCGTTTTCCAAAATAGGACGGGCATTGCCGAGAGCAGCCCAGGCTTCATTCTCCCATTCCCAAAACACACGCAGGATGAAAAGCTGCAAAGCAAACAGGCTTGCCTGTGGCTTTCCCCTCAGCCACAAGGTCCCTTTTAGCTTCTTGGGGTGGTTTCTAGATGAATCGAACACACCCTCCCGGATATGACGTTAAGGTTTCTAATTACCCTCCCTGAATACATCACTAACATGCCACATCAGCTCACTTGCAGGTCTTTTCCTCTCACCACGTGTCTCTAGACGGGGAGCTTCTGCCTCTCTTTAGCACACYGACCTCTCCATCCCCTGGCTGGGGTGAGCTGCAGAGCTGGGAAGGACGGTTCCCAAGCAGCCTGGTGATGGGCCATGCTTGTCCTGCTCTTGAGGTCAACCCCACATGAAGAAACAGCCCTTCTCCAGGGTGTCTACACTGTGGACAGCCCTACCGCCAACAGAACGAGCACTCTCATACTCGCAACGGAGCATCCTCCAAAGAGTCCAACCATGCTCTAGCCCTGACCAGCCAGCAGTTAGAATTTAGCTCACCTGAAGCACAGTGTAGCCCTGATCTGACAGCCAGGGACAGCCCGATAAATCTGCACCAGTCCCTGGCAGGCCAGGTAGGACTCAGGTCCAGATTAAGGYACCTCAGCTGGGGTGCCCACATGTAAATCCTGGATTTAGTTGCCTAAACGCCGGTTCCCCTCRCCACGTTGGACTCCCTAAGCTACCCAAGACCTGCTCTTGGCTTTTCCTGATATGACCCTGGGCCWGCATCCCTCTTGATTAACAGCTGGAGGCAGAATAATACGTCTTAGGGTAAAACTAGACACTTAYGTCTAGCAGCTGAATCATGACCTCCATGGGTGCTGGCTTTCCTGGCTCTTATTGCAGTCCATGGGGATGCAGTCAACACAATCTGGGGTGTCTGCAAGAGCTATTCAGTTATTCAAACATCAGGATCTACTCTGGGGTGTGAAACACCCTCCAAACTGCGCTGACTTCACGGACCAAGTATCCACCAGCTATTACAGAAGATTAGTTCATATTTTTATTTTCCACTGCAGCCCACCTCCAGCTCCTGGTCCAAGTTTCAACAGCTCCAAAATAAAACCCATTTGCATTAGAAGAGGATGCCCTCCAGCTCTGCACTCTCAGGCCCCTGCTGTGATGAGTGGCACGGTCCTGGCACATAAATACTCCAGGATGGTTACAGAGTTTGTGTGCCTCCTGCATAATACCACTGAAGAGAATAAATTTGACAAAGAAAGGAGAAGGAACACCTGATAGGCAAAGCCATGTCATGAATCATTCACCAAATGGAATTTGCTCTCTAGTTTTCAAATAATCTTGGAGGTTGCTTCCGAAGCACCGTTCGCAAGCCCTCTGTTAATCTGAAAAGCAGATGCTGCTACAGGCTGTATTACAGCATCTTCAATAAATCCCCATCAAATATTACTTTAAAATGACCAGGACTTTTGCAATCAGTTTTTTTCATCTTCTTGGCATATCTGAAAACCAAACATCATAAAACACCTTTGCTGTGATTCAGCTTTAATGAAGGCGCCTAAGCCTAGGGAAGAGCTCATCTCACATCCCCCTCACGCCCGGGTGACCCCAGGCTCCTCCCAGAGGACTCTGCCCATTTCCTTCATATGCTCTCAAGAGTCTTTGACCTCACCAGACACATTAGTGAATTAGSAAGGTGCCAGAACCATTTTCTAGCAGGCTTAATAATTGCAAGCAAAATATGGAGCTGCAGGCAAGCACTGCCATGTTGTCAGAGAGAAAGGGGGGTGAACCCTGGTTTCACTGAAGACGAGGAGAAAACTGTGAAGTGCTGCCTTTCCACGCCAGCCTGGGCATCTSAGGTGTCCCGATAGAGATGAAATGACAGACTGGCCCCTTCGCCATCTGCAAAAATACGGCTATAGCTTCCTTTAGCAATGCTCACTTGTCAGGAGGGCAGACCAAGGTGGCCCCATCCCTTCTGGAGGTGCATGGAGGTAGGTRAGAAAACATCTGACCATGGTGCGTCAGGACCTGCAATGCAACCACAGAGCCGGGCCATGGTGGAACACCAGAGCACGCGACATCAGGTGTGCAAAACCCATGCTACGCTGCCTTTTGGGGATAATTCTCCTTCCAGCCATTCAGTTTTATGTTGAGATACTGAAATGCGTGGTGGGAAGGAGACACTCAGGGTCACAGACCCCTCGTGTACCTGCAGAAAAATGCTGGTTAGCTAGACTGGGCTAGTTAGCTAGAGTCCATCAGCAAAGAAGTTACAGCAAGACCCAGCTGATCTCAGCTAGACATCTCCCTTAGGAGAAGAGGAACCACACCACTGAAATTATGCCTACTGCTCTCCATCAACAGTGAAGGCAGCCCAGGCAGCTAGAGAAGAGGTGGCTACCATCCAGGTATGTAAATGTGGACAGATGAATCCCACCTCGCCAGAAAATATTCTGCTCAGCTAAAAAACCCGTTTCTATCAACTAACAGAGCAACTTTAGAGCCTGAGCCTCCCTGAAAGTCTGTGTTGCTTTGAATAGGGCAATGTCCTGGAGAAGCCCACTGGAGTCAAGGGAACCAAGTCACCCACATCCCTGCAGAAAATCCCACCTGGCAAACATATTTTGAAAAGGCACATCTATCATGCAGTGCCACAAGCAGATGTTTCATTGCCTAGGAGAGCGTTTGTGATGATTATTGCTGGTTTTAATGGCAACTCATTTTAGTGTGTGGATAAAGGGTGCTTTGGCTCATAGGATCCTGATGGTGCCAGCGTGGGTAGATGGTGGCAGCACCCACAGTAGATGCCAGGGCACCACCCGGGCAGAGTGGTGGCACAGGATTCTCCTTGCTGGACCAGGGCTTGCCAAGGACTGTGCCTTCCAGCCAAAAATGCCATGAGACAGCTCATCCCTCCCAACTCAGGGAGAAATGAGTGCGTGGATCGTGCTCAGGAGGAGGAGTGGCCTGGCTGCGTCGTTGGGCTGACATCCTTTCCCATCTCCAGCCCTCAATTTTCCCCKTCCCGTGTGAAAATGGAAACAATGATGTCAGCCGTGGTTGGAAAGGGCTTTGAAATCTACAGATGAAAAGTGGTAGATAAGATGGAGCTGCATAATTCTAGTAACGGAGGGAGAGGGAAAGCCAGTAAAAGGGGAAAAATCCCACATAATAAATAATAGTCTATAAATGACATAAATCGAACGCATTAAAAAACCAATCCTCCGAGAGGCAGCTGCTTCATTCTTTACTGCTGATAACATCAATATAAGAGGGGAAATCACCACCTTGTGTTCTGCAACACATCAGACCGGCTTTCCTTTACAAACTCTAATGTCCCCTGATTACAAAGTCCATTTAAAATTCACCATAAAACACAGAATCTCATAAACTTTACAACCCAAATCACACTCACTCAGTGCTTTTGCCCAGATCAAGCACATAGGAACTCGCTTCGCTCTCTGACGTGGATATACGACAACACGCTGCAGACAGCAGATGGGAGAGCAGACCAGGACATCACAGCGGAGATCTGCCTGTCCCGGCCAGCCCAGTGGAAGAGAAAAGAAGTCAGGTTGGAAAACAAGCTGGCAAATGGCTCTGTTGGAAGTACCCTCAGATTTCCAGGAGACAGCTCATCCCATGTACCAGCAGGATGAAGGGTAGCCAGAACCATGATTTACAATGAGGGTGGTGAAACCCTGGCACAGGTTGCCCAGAGGTGGTAGATGCCCCATCCCTGGAGACATGCAAGGTCAGGTTGGACGGGGCTCTAAGCAACCTCATCTAGTTGAAGATGTCCCTGCATCATGGCAGGGGGGTTGGACTAGGTGGCCTTTAAAGGTCCCTTCCACCCCAAACCATTCGATGATTCTATAACTAAATACGATGTGACCTTGAGCACAGTTGGGGAGCTGTAGCTCTGGTGCCCTCGARGTGGGACCAGCATCCCGTGGTGCTGAGCCAACCTCCCTCCTTGCACCAGGACACGTCTAAAATTCAGCTGGTTTTTGAGCCCTTTTGCAGGCTCTGATGCAAACCCTAAGTCATTTCCCTGAGCCTGGGTTTCCTCCAGAAATTTAAGCCCGTACAGATCCTGCCATGAAGATGGCGTGCGTTTTTAACAAAGAGAAGGAGTACACAGCTACGCCCGTGCTGGGAGTTGATCATTCGCTCTTGCAGGCATGGGTTCCACTCACGGGTTGATGAGGGAAAATTAATTAGGCTCCTAGTTTTGCTTCCTACATAAAACTAACTCCTTTCGCTTCTGATTAAAGTGTTGTCAYTGTGACAGAAAGCCCATCTCTCTGAAGGGGTACAAAGGATTTTGGTTGAAGCAACTGAAAAAGCTGTATATTTCAAGATGCGCTTCCCCAGCAACCTTAAAACACTGCTCTCTGAATGCCTGCGGTATGTACTCACCCCATAAGCTCTGGYTTAAAATTCTCCCCGGATTCACCCTCAGCTCAAAATTGCAGTGTATATTCAGGGAAGAGTGTAATTTTTGCAATCAGCTGGTTGCATCTGCAATGGACTAAATTGCAATGAGATGGATGCTTGAAGAAGAAGCAAGGGTTAAACCCAGAACAAGGAAGAAGGCAGGCAGGACTCGGGGATGAAGCAGTTGATCAAAGGGTAGCTCAGAAGTTATTTAAAAATAAACCAGAAAGTAGAACTTACAGGCCATTGCCGCTGTAATTACAATGCAGACAACGGAGCCATGGTGCTGTTAAGGTTACTGGATTTTCCTAGCAGCTGTGTTTAATTTACTTAAAACATGCAAAGCCATCAGGTCAGATCCTATTAGCAGAATCACTCTGGAGCACTGCAAGAGCCCGGCCAGCCCAGCGCTGCAGAAATGCTGAGGGCAAAACATAAGTACAAAATGCCCCTGAAGAAGTGAGAGATATTCATGTGATGGCCAACATCAACGTGCGTTGCCTTCTCCCTCGGCCGCAGAAGACACCGGGTGGTCGGTCCCTCCTGCTCGTCAAAGGCCCCATCCCTCTTCCCCGCCCAGAGGCCATCTACTGATGTGGTCTCCTAAGGCCACAGAGGGAAAGGCAATGCTAAGATCACCAGAGACAGAAATCAGTGCAAACATCTCTACTGGCTGTGACGGAGAAGCTACCTGAGAAATCTGGGATCAAGCATTTAGGAAAGTCCTTTGAATGTGCTTTTCTATAATCCAGGTTCTCTGTGTGTCCTACAACCTGCTTATGAACACGTACAATGTCCCAGCTGGATCCCTGTACTCTCCGAGCATGCCCCTGACTTTCCTGTTGCCTTAGGGAGGAGACCCACTTGTCCCAAATCATGCTCAGAGTCTGCCTGGGAGATGGGAGCTTGGTGGGTTTGTGGGGTCAGGCTTCCACCTCTGGATCTTTGTTCACATATACCAAATCGGGGCCACATGATTCATCAGGAGCCTTTCCAAAATACAGGACCAAAAACTAAAACCTCCTTGACAGGAAAAAGCTTCTAGAGATCTTTTTCTGTTTGGGGTTTTTTTTTCATTCATTTAACCTGTTGGCTCAACACTCCACCGAAGGGAACATCAAGGTTTCCTTCACTATTTGTGGCTCCTACCAGCTCAATTCTATTTCTAAAATTAGCACCCTAAAATACTTAACTGCTAGAACAAAAGGCGTTAGATCATGCTTCAGTCCCTACACACCACGCTAAGTGCTTCTGCAACCACCTACAACCACCTCAGAGTCAACCACGGACTGAAGCTCTAACGTGCCCTGTTCCACTAAGCCCTACCCAGCAGAGCTTTAACCGGCGCCGATCCCAAAAGGAAGAGAGCTGAAGACAAGGACAGAGCGGAACAGGCCACGGGCTCCCTTCCGCACATGACCCAGATACAAAGTCATTCCTACAGAGAATCCTACAGTGCAAATAAAATAAAATAAAACAAAATATCATAAATAATGCAAAATCATGTGAAGCAATGGGTTTGTTTATAAGAACTCTGAATATGTCTGACCAAATTGCATTACCCGTGTTGATGACGACTGGCACTTCTCGCCACCAGAAGCCCTCCTGAAACCAGCAGCTCCTGGCCTTGGAGTTGCTGGAACAGCTTAAGATCGTTCTTCCAACACAAACTCACCCTTCATGGTTTAGAAAGGTGTGAGACTTATTTGCATAATAAATGACAAGGCAGGGATACAGATTTCTGACAGATTCCTCCCCCCCTCCCTTTGAAAAGAAATGTATTTACTCTGAGTGAATCGGCTCTTCTCCAGATAAATGGTGTTTGTAGTCAGTTTAGCTCGGCGAGATATGCATTCTTTTGCATGCCCGTAATGAATTTTCACAGCTAGAGCCCTAATCCAGTCTAGTCATGGAGGGTTTATCAGGACCTCTTATTCTATTTCTACCGGTAAATGGGAATTGCTTTCCTTATCGTTATCTAGAAGCACCTGAGTGATTTTTGCTTCATATTTCCTATCCCACCGGAATTCAGGATGTGGTGTTATCTGATACTGTACAATTGCCACTCCTGTTAGTTGCCTTTTTATTTTAATTTTTTTGATTTATTGCTGCTTTTTTTTTTAATAGATTTTACTTTAAGATCTGAGTCCCTCCTTGCTCCCTGCCACCCTCCTGCTCACATTTGCGCGGGGGATCCTCGGGAAGGCAGGATCAGGGCTTGCCTTGCCTTCCCTTGGGAGAGGACTCCAACGTTGGGCTTGCCCCCATCCATCCCACCTTCCTCCACTGGGGAGGTGCAAAACTACACAATAAAAAGCAGAGATTATTCCTAACATTGGGTTTAAAAGCAAACAAACTCAGGAAAGCAGGGGCTTGCTGATGTGACCGCTACGGCTGCTGCAACCAGGGAGCAGGTACATAGCCCTGAGCTCCGGAAAAGTGAGCTTGCTGTCGCTGGAAAGGCAGAAGACGACCTATAAATCCTGCAGATAACATCGTGATGGATCAGTAGTGGCAAGACATTAACCTTCACTCCTGAGGAGACACCCAAATGATAACACCTGTAGCCATGCCACTCCACAGTTATCTGTCTTGTCACTCGCAAAGATAAATCTATCTGACCTAAACCACCATCCTACACCCCTCCGGCTTCCTCACTCAAAATCCTCATAGATACCGGCAGGGATCAGGAAAATCACACCTAATAATCAATTGAGTGTGTGTAACAAGGCTCACATGGAAACCATTTCCTTCCAGTATGTTAAAATAATTCCACAGAGCAGGGAAAAAACACGGTAGGCTTGAAGGCCAGTCTGCAGGGAAAGTGCTACATGTCAGTGACAACTGTGGAAGGACAGAAAACAGCTACCAAAACCTCAAGGAGCTGTCACGCACAGGAAAAWGTAAGTTAATTAAAGCCACTTAAACAAATACATCTGGGACAGGGGCGTGGGATGTGGGGAGGGAGAATGAAGTGATATTAAAAGCTCAAACAGATGGTGAATCCCAGACAGGAGGCCAGGAAACCCATTCTGCTAAATCCAGATGAGCCCCTTGCCCCAGAGCTGTGCCGGAGAGGGCAGCGAGAGCCCCCTCCACCCCAGGGCTTATGCCTCACCATCAGGCACCGCATCTTCCCGCAGCCCCCACGGGGATGCCCAGGCTCAGCAGGTCTGCCCCTCCGCTGGAAAACACCAGCGGGGCTCCGCTGATGCTCTCCTAGACCAAACGGTGCTGGTTTGGGATTATAAATCCATTTCTTGCCTTCCTAACATCTTCCCTCCTGTGCCTACCACACCATTCAGCTGAAACAAGAACCACGGGCAAAGCATCCCTCTGGCTAAGAGCGTGAGGATGTAAATCCACCTCAAACACACCACCAGCACCAACATCACCTCCACCTYCAGCCTTGCTCCTCCTCCGAGCACAGTCTCCCCTGAGCCTCCAGAGTTGACTTGCCTCCTACTATGCTCAAAAGATGAGTACAGGTTACTCACACCAGCCACTGCTGATATAAAAGAAAATGAGAAAGATTKGGATAGGATCTGTACAAACAGTACACCCCGTGTGATATATGCACAATAGCTTTGAATTTAGATGCCTTAAGCTGAACAAGACAAGAAGCTTGAACGTTGCTTTGAGTTGTTTCACAACATAATCCTGCTACTTTGCTTTGACCTGATGGCTCCACCACACAAGACTTTATTTTTATTGCAATCAGCTCCCAAAGAAAGTTAAAATGCTGGGTCTTTATATAGTCCTTTGAGCATTGACTCAGAAGCAGTACCAAGATATCCACATAAGGTTGGGTTACCATGAAGAACCTGCCTCTGCTACCACTGCCACTCAACCGGCCGTCTGAGACACCCCTGCTTGGAAAGCAGCGCCGGCCAGCCTCGGCGCGAGGCAGACGGGAAGGAAAACAGCAAAGTCGTCTGCACACCATCAAATCCCCGCTGCGGGATGACAGCACGCGAGACCGCTGCCTGCAAGAGGAAGTCTTGCCATGACATCAGCCCGACATCAGTTGGAGCGCAGGCGGCATGGAAACACAGATGGAGAAGTGAGGAGACTCCAGGCTTCCAACACATCTYAGTCTGCTTCCCATCCTCCTTTCTCTGCTGGGATGGGGGAGATGCAGCGAACCCAACACCAACCCAGTGTGGTCCTCCAGCGAAGCCAGGAGGCTGCTGGAATCTGGTTATCTTGTTTAGAAGGGATCTGCTGTAGTGAAGGACCCACGTCACACGGCAGGAGGTCTGAGATCTCCTTCCTCACCCCGGAGCTCATTTTCTAACCCCAAACCAGGCTTTGCTGCAGATCTTTTATTCCAAACCCAGGTAAGATTAACTCATCACAAGTGCCCATGGCTCTGCAGACAGCATTACAGCCTGGGCTCTCCAAATATAGCCCGGTACAGCACCCCCCTCCCTGCCTGCAGCTCCAGGCAGGCGGGCAGGCAGCCAAGCCCCCCCACCCATGCCCCCAACCCCTTCCCTCCCGAGGGCTACTTCCTTAACGCGGCCCAGCTGCCTGCCCCCACCCGCCACGGGCTGACAGATTTGTGCAGTCCTCTCAGGGTGGGGTAGGTACATTTATTTCCTCTTTAAAAAAAAAAAAAAAAAAAAGAAAAAAAGAAAAAAAAAAGGAAAAAAAAATATGCAGTTAACCTTTTCCTCTCCTTGCAAGGGGCAAGAAACATCCCTGCCACAGAAACGGTTTCGGGACTAAGAGATCTGCTCACACAGCTGCACCAATGCTATTCTGGTTTAGCTAAAATTAAAGATCTGAAGTCGTATGTGGGCCTTCATGAAACTGTCAAGGAGACCGCAAGATTAGAGGACCAGAGGCTGACCTGGGAGGCCAAGGTCTATTCCCAGCTGCACCAAGGGATTCTCATGTGAGTCACAACATGTTTCTCAACCTCTGTTTCCCCAAAGATAAAGGAAGGGCACACAAACTGAGCCCATCAAGAGTGCAGACCTACACATGAAGGACCTGCAGGTCCATAGGACCAGGTAAATCCACAGGCAGGACCAGACACTGATATTGCTGCACTCCTGGGAGGATGAAGTAGCTCAGTTGCTTTTGGAGGCTAGAGCATAGAGAGRCTTTCCCAGTCCTTCAGGCCAAGCTCGCTGTCCTTCTAAGTGATGCCAAAAGGAGTAGATCCATAGGTGAACCTATGGACTTCTGCAGTTTCAAGAAAGGAAGAATAAACCCATCTCACAGGCTGTCCTGGGTGCCTCAAGCCACCCTGTCCTTCCAAACCAACTCCTATTTACCCCACATTTCGCTAGCATGCTCAGCCCAGAGTGCTGGTGGACACACACAGCAGGCACATCTCAGCTACAGACACARAAGCATCAGGACAACAGAGGAATCACAGCCACATCTTCACAGAATTATAGAATCATCAAATGGGTTGGAAGGGACCTTTGAAGGCCATCTAGTCCAACCCCCCTACCACGAGCAGGGTCATCTTCAACTAGATCAGGTTGCTCAGAGCCCCCTCCAACATGAGCTGGAATGTTTCCAGGGATGGGGCATCTACCACCTCTCTGGGCAACCTGTGCCAGGGTTTCACCACCCTCAGTGTAAAAAATGTCTTCCTTCTACCTAGTCTGAATCTCTCCTCTTTTAGTCTAAAACCATTCCCCCTTGTCCTATCGCTACAGGCCCTGCTAAAAAGTCTGTCCCCGTCTTTCTTCTAAGGCCCCTTTAAGTATTGAAAGGCCAATAGGTCTTGCCTGATCACCTCCAGTGCCTGTCCAAATGCTAGCTAGAGATCTAACAACAGTGAAAAAACAGGAAARCGCAGGATAACCCCAGCATCCCGGCCAACATCTCCTCTCCCACCACGAGCAGGTCCTCCTCCGCTGGCTGTGCCAGCTATTGTCGGGCACATAAAGACCGCTCCACCGGCCTGGCCCGCCGTCAGCATGCAGCTCATTACTCTGCAAAGCCCTTTGAAATGCTCTGAATATGAAAGGTGCTCCATCAGACCAAATTCAGCTCCGTTTGCTATTACAATACAGTGCATTTCTTTTGTCTGTGCCTTTTGATGATGCCCAATTGTTCCCCTCAGTCAGTATTTCGGAGTCATTAGTTGGAATTAGTAAAGTTCCCTGCCGGACTTTTCCAAGGCTCTGTTCTCGGGCTACAAAGAGTCGATGAGGAGTTGTCCTGCTTTCACTGAGCTGGAGGCGTGGCAGGGAGCATTTCGGGGGGAGCAGGCAGTCTGCTTGACTCCACTCTCCCGTTGCAGGCACCGAAAATGCACGTGCTGACAAGATGCTGCAGGTGGTCGCAGGGAGGCTGCTGCTTCCCGGCCAGGAGGGAACCTATAGRTCCTTTCATTTGGTACCTCTGGTGGGACCAGGTGAAGGGCTTTGCCCAGTCACATCCGTATTTATGCARCACATCCCACAAAGTTCAGGTTTCTCTCCCAGAAATCCCATACTCCCCATCTCAAGCCCTGAGGAATTCATCTTTCTCTGGGTGACAGGCCACCTCCATAGTGAAAACGCCTGGATGTGCTTAAYCTTGTCCTCCAACCTCTTGCTCATGTTCCAACTATACCAGAAAGCCTCTTAGTATYAGACACTTTTTCTCCTAAGGCATTTATACATGGAGTATGCTGGTTCCTCCCTACCCCGTATCCTCTTGGGATGCTCACTTGGACATAGAGGAATCTGGTGGTAGGACATTTTCACTGGAGAATCTTAACCCATCTGGACCTGTGCTCCTGCCTTGGCCGGGCATGCTGGAGTAAGCTGACTCACAGGGGAAGGCTTGCTGATATATCAGGGAATATCACGCAACACGATACCCAGCTGGCTCGCTTTGGTGATGTCYGATCTTCAGGTATGGGTGTGCATTTGCCATGGGAAGCCCAGGAGAGAGGGACAGCAGACGCAACTTTCCTTGTCTTCCACCAGCATGAATCAGGTTCAACACCAGAGCAGGTGCCCGAGGTCCTGCAGCCCAAGATCCTGACTCTGAGGGGACCAAGGGTTGTACGAAAGGGAGCACACATGGGGTACTTCTCTGGGTATATGCTCCTGATGGCYAGCAAGCAGCTGAGATGCTCCCCAATCCAGTGGCTGTACCTGCAGCACTGCGCTAACAGCCCTTGATGGACCTTTCATCCACAAATTTCCCTAATTGGTTTTTGAAGCCATTTATAGTTTTGGCATCCGCAACATCCTGTGGCAAGGAGGTCCACAGTTTAATTACATGTTTTATAAAAAAGCACATCCTCCTGTTTAAGGCCTCTGTCCAATGGTTTCACGTTTTTTCTCTAGCTGTGAGACACAACAAATAACTCTTCCCTACCCACCTCCACACCACGTAGGGCTTATATACCCCACTCAAATACCTCCTCAGCTCCTTCTCCTCCAGACTGAAGGGCTTAGTCTGTTCAGCCACTTTTCACATTGAAGATGTTCCATGTAATTCCTCCTTGTTACCCTCTCTGTCCGACTCCTGTCACACCACAAGTCCTCATGCGCCAAATGGGACACACTTTTGGCTCCTTCTTTCCCCAAAAAAATCCGCTGCCCAGCGTGGTAGCAGATCCATGCATCCCAACCCACCGCAGTGAGGAGGAGCTCCCAGCACCTCTGTACAGGGAGAAGCAAATCCCCAGCCTTGGCCTGTCCCTGGCACACGAACCAAGGCACATCAGGTACAACCCCATCCCCAAAACACAACACACCCTGCAACAGGCTTAATTGGCACAGGTGGTAATCAAAGGAGGCTCCTTGGAAACTAATGGTGTAACGGGGCTGAAGACTAGCACTAGAGACATGCACCTCTATAAGCCAATGCCATCTGAGAGTAAAGGTGGATCCCACTGCGTTACACACTTTCCAGATATAATATAGCCTCCACAACAGATCATAGAATCACAGAATGGTTTGGGTGGGAAGGGACCTTTAAAGGCCATCTAGTCCAACCCCCCTGCYGTGGGCAGGGACATCTTCAACTAGATCASGTTGCTCAGAGCCCCSTCCAACCTGACCTTGAATGTTTCCAGGGATGGGGCATCTACCACCTCTCTGGGCAACCTGTGCCAGGGTTTCACCACCCTCATCATAAAACATTTCTTCCTTCGATCTAGTCTGAATCTCCCCTCTTTTAGTTTAAAACCATTCCCCCTTGTCCTATCGCTACAGGCCCTACTAAAAAGTCCGTCCCCATCTTTCTTCTAAGCCCCCTTCAAGTACTGAAAGGCTGCAGTAAGGTCTCCCCGGRGTTTCTCTTCTCCAGGTTGAACAACTCCAACTCTCTCAGCCTRTCCTCTGACCATTTTTGTGGCCCTCCTCTGATAAAGGATCCATTCCTGTTCATGCATAAGGAGCTCCAGCAGATATATGGAGTGATGAAGTTGCATGGGCTAATGTTGCTATCTGGCCCCAAAGAGCCAGCTCTGGTCCCGGGACCACAGCAGCTCCGACTCGCACTTACACTGCCTGCGTGTACAGACCCTTCCGTGTCCGGCTATCCCACCATGGTTTCTGGATGCAACGTGGGCATTTGGCCACTACGACCCTGAAACAAACCTAGGAGCAGACCAACCTTACAGGACACCCGTGTTCGCGGGGAGTGGGAAGAAGAAACCAGATTGTTTAGMAGCTAGTCATCTTTCATGATGGATTTACTTCCCTTCCCTAAGGATTTCCCTGAAAATTATCTCATAGATCATCCCACCTAACATTAGCAATAGTATTTCCATTGCAACACAACCAAATGCAGGCAATTCACACCTCTCACCTCGCACTTTCTTAAGTAACACCGTACAATAAAACAGCCTGCCCAGACTCCAGCATAATCTAAAAACAACTTTATGGCTTCTAATTTTAGCACTAATCTTCCTTTGCTATGGTTGTGTGATTTCTAATTATTTTATCCCCAAGCCTTGCTTTGACGGATAGTTGTACCTTTTCCAATGCCGAGTGACTTGTAAAGKGCCTTTAAAAAATACGCTGATCATTTCAGGTTCATTTCCAGTTCCTATGCAAATAATATTCTCATATATGGCTTCACTGCGGAAATATTTTTATTATTAAAATAATAATAATAAAAGCAATAAAATTTAAAAAGGAGAGCTCTATTTCTTAGGATGATCCCAATCTGATCCTGGAAACAACATATTTTTTCTTAAAAGATGTTAAAGAGCATAAATCCGTTATCCAGATATGGATCTCTTAATAATTCAGTGCCTTTGGCTTGGCATCGCTCCCAGAACATTTTGTCTTTATCTATCCTTATTTTCAGGTTACAACACATTGAAGAGTAATCGGCCACGCCGAAACCTGGGGGGGACTTTGCGAGGGACGGCACGAAACGGTGGCGGAGATGCACTTGCCTTGATGCTCCCCGGGAGCGTTGCCTATCCAAATCCTCCGAATTTACAGCAGCAAAGATCAGCCTTCGGCTGAAGATGTGTCGTAGGGGCTTAGGATGAGCCTCCAGCCCAGGCTCCTCGCCAGGCAGATGTTTTCTTTCCTACCATGCTCACCCGAAGTAACCTCTCGATCCTCCTAATCGCTGACCTAGATCAAATTCGGATCTGATACTATCAAATTTGCACAAAAAAAATTATTGGGGAGAGGATGGTGCTTGCAGAAAGTTCCGGCATGCTGAGGCAGGCAGCCGCCTGCCCGCCGGGGTCTGCCACCAGGTTGCAGGCCCTAGTAGGACCTGCCACCAGCAGCCAGCACCAGGGTGGGGGACGCCGACACAGGGCTGGTGGATGTTTGGTTATTTCCTTCCCCAGGATTTACACTGCACTCTGGTCAATTGGAAAACATCCCTTTGACCTGTGACATTTTTGTTTTAGTTACTCCCCAAGCTTTGACAGCAGCAGTTTAAACACGGAGCATATGAGCTTCGGCACTGAGAAAGCACCCCGTCCCCACAAATTCAGAGTGGATGGSGAAAAATATCACACCGCAGTCCTGATGGTGAATATATTTCTCCTTTCTCATTCTTCATTTTCCTCTCTTTCACYTTCTGAGCCTGTTTCACCATCCGTGTCTTCTCCCTCCCCATTGGAAACATGAGCTTAGCTCCCCACCGCCCACCACAAAATTCAAGAGAGAAGGATACGGGTTGTTTTTTTTTTTAATTCCCTGCACAATGCTGTGTATAGAGTATTTGAAATGGAGATTGTCAAAACAGGAAACAACACAGTCAAAGTCCTCAGGCCTGGGTCCCGAAAATGTCACTGTACAGAGCTGCAAGGGATGGAGAATAGCCCTCTGTTCCCGCACGGAGAGAGGATGCTCTGGGAGAGGAGCCAGCAACACACGATCTGCCCTCATGCCACCCTGATCTTGAGAGCCGGGCCTTAACCTCTGCCGAAATCAGTGGGAAACTGTTTTTTATTAACCGATTTACTGGGAGAAAATACCCRACAGGGGGTTAAAAATTATAACCCTCTGTTGGCTGATATTTTTATCAGCATAGAGAATTTCGTAAGGAATATAATCTCACTCAGGAAGCCAACCCTACAGGAAATCCTTCATCCTTAGTGTTTCAGAGTAACATCCACAGCATCCTGCTGGCTTACTTCTTACTCCTCTTATAACTCACCCCTGAGATGATACTCACTTCTCAAGCTCATGCTCTGAGTTTGAGCTGGCCTTGCTGGGCTGGATGAAAAAATCTTGGGTCAAATCCTACCCACGGCCCCCCGGGCAAGGCACTGGGCTCACACCGCATCCCCACGAGGATGCAGAACAGGGCACTGCTTGGTTCTAGGCTCTTTGATTTCCACCTATTCACTTGGGAGCAAGTTTTTTAAAATCATGAGGAAGTTTCTCAAAGGCACAACAACGAGGCCAGGTTTGGAGGAGAGAATGCAGCTGCTGTGAGTAAGATTTTCACAATTTATTTTTCTGCAGAAAACAGTTGCTAGGATTATTTTAAAAAGCAAGCTGCCGCAGCTGTAGGTTTTAAGCCCTTCTTAAAAGTCTGACCTGAACAGGCATCCTCACCACCAAACATCGGTATTTTCAGCCTTTGATTACTTCCAATGGGAGTAAAAACCCTTTTTTTTTTTTGGTTTGTTTTTACAGCTTTCTGCAAGTTAAGTTCAGGAGAACTTCCCAAGCAGAAGAGCTGGTGACCATTGCCAGAAAGGTGATCCAGCTATTCAGGTTGCCCGGAGAGGTGGTAGRTGTCCCATCCCTGGAAACATTCAAGGTCMGGTTGGACGGGGCTCTGAGCAACCTGATCTAGTTGAAGATGTCCCTGCTCACTGCAGTGGGRTTGGACTAGGTGGCCTTTAATGGTCCCTTCCAACCCAAGTCATTCTATAATTCTACGATTCCCCCTCTGGAAGCAAAGGAGATATATTGTTCCATTTTTGAGGCAACAGTGGTTATTATCGTAGTGTCAAGCCACTGATCTACAGAATGACAACCTTCAGGAGGAAAAAAAATCCATGGATTCATGGGATGGACAACTAGCAATGTCATTTTAGATGGTCTGCATAGCCCAGAACATCAAATTTCACCCATCATCCAGGCAGAAAATTAAAATAATTACCTAGGGCCTGATCCTGAAAGGTGCTGAGTGCAGTCAGGTGGTCTCTGCTCCCATAGAGTTCAATATCTCAGGTGCTCTCAGCAGGGTCAGCCTTGGAGCCTGGGCAAAACAAGATAGGTTGGTCTTAGTTCGGTCTTTTGTAAAAAACCTATACAACCTATAATTAAAAAAAAAAACATCCCAGCTCCACATGTCAGCCCCGTATTCCTGTATGGGGAGCTAACGCAACGTCATGCAGAGCGTGGCCAGGGAGATGCTCTCCAACCCACAGGCATTCTCTCCAGATCTCCAGGGATGGATGCCTGCAGCACACAGGAGAGAAACTACACCGGGATGGATGTGTCCATAGGGCTTCAGTCCACGTCCAGGAACATCAAAATGATGTTCCTCAAGAGTACTGCTTTATCTAAGCCATCACACRTGGACACATACACTGTCAACACCCTCCCGGAGCCAACACACCTCCCTGGCAGAAGACAAACTCCAGGGTTGCCTTGCCAAGTCTACGGGAAGCGATAAACCTGGAGATAAGAGAAGTTTTCCGGGTTTCCAGGGAGGAAGCCTAGGAACACCCCTCCGTGTTCCCTGCCGGCTGGCAGTGACGCGCGGCACGCCAGCCCCAGGCGGGCACGGCTGTGCCAAGAGCAGGGTGAAGGGAGGGAAAAGGATGACGGGGACAGGATGACGGCACTTTTCTCCATACGGCCCTTTGTTTTGGGAGGTCCCCCGAGATGCTCGGCTCAGGGTGGCCAAGTCCTCCTTCTTCTTCCCCTATAAGGGGAACGGATGAGGGGAGGAAAACAATGCTCTCTGCTCACTTGCCTAATGGAAGAACAAAAGCACAGTGATCGCTTCCAAAAATGTCTTTTGAGGAACAGACGATCGAGCCTGAAGGCCCAGTATTTCTGGTTTATTTATTTTTGGATGAACTCCAGCCTGGCAGCGTCTTTCTGTCCTTCCTCCAGACTCTTGCAGGACTTGCCAGAGCTGCACGGATCATGCAGGGCTTGCAGAGACCCCAAACCCAGACAGGGTTATTTAACATCCGGTACCTTGTASAGGTGGGTGATGAAACCAAAAGTGAGGTTCCTCCACCAGACCCCACCACAAGCAAGCCCCGGACATAGGGTGGAAGGGGCAAGGGGGCAACACCCACCCATAGCCCTAGTGCAGCGGGATGCATTCGCCAGGAAGGGTCTGCCCCAGCCTGATCCCACTGGAAACTGGGACCAAAACCCACTAAAGCCAAAACCCCCATAAGACCTTTCATTGCTCAGCGGCAGTGGTTGCAACAAAGCAGAAGGGGATTTCTGCCGTGCTGATTGCTCATGGAAAGTCCCTGACTGGCCCACAACCGTGGAAAAAAACAGAAAATATAACTTTAATACCAAGTTGGTGGCAGGCTGTCTATTTTTCTCTCCTGTGACTAGTTACCATGGATAGATTTCTGAGGTCGACCACGCAATTGTTCACTGCACTGCTCCTATTAAACAGAAGATGAGCAAATCATCCCATTTGTACCGTACTTTAATTTCCAGAAATTCTTTGTTCGTTTGTTTGCTTAAATTATTTCTCTCATTTAAAGAAACAATGCAGTCTTACAAAGCCAGGGCCCAAATCTCTCGAGTAACCCTGCTGTGGTTCATTACTTCTACGCTAGTTAACAAGGCCAGTAATTTCCCTAAGGTTTAATAGAAAATCTTCTTTCCAGAATGCAGGGAGGCAGGATATTTTAGCAAACTCACTACTGTAATTCCAGTTATGTCGTAGGTGAGGGATATCCTAGGCGAGGCACAGGTCCTCCTCAGGGGTACTGTATAAAAGCAGGTACCCTACATAGAGCTTTTTTCACCCAGAACGTACCTTAAATTGAGCTTTCTTCAACCAAAGCTACCCCACCTCAGCTGCGGAGGGGGACCTGGRGGTCCCTGCCTCTCTGCTGATGCTCAGAGCATCAGCGCCAGCTCCTCTTGGAAACAGGTT
This sequence comes from Oceanodroma leucorhoa, assembly GCA_030449065.1. Taxonomy (NCBI): domain Eukaryota; kingdom Metazoa; phylum Chordata; class Aves; order Procellariiformes; genus Oceanodroma; species Oceanodroma leucorhoa. The sequence continues at coordinate 6,188,303 of JASVER010000035.1, forward strand.
CCTGAAGCATCCCGTTCCTCATCCCAAAATGCAGACTCGTTTATCACTGTACGCTGGGATGAAGTCGATGATACTGGAGGGGCAGACCCGAGGTCTCCCTGGGGTGGGTGTGCTGGAAGAGGTGGGCGTACAGCCTGTTTTGCTAATGATATGGATTGCAAAGCAAACAGGACACCTGCCGATTGCCTGGCCATAAACGGCCCTTCTCACTAGTTTTACAAGCCTCTTTCCAGAACACATTAAAAAAAAATAAAATAAACACAGAGCAGAGCTTGTGGAAAACAAGCAAACACATAAAACACACACACACACACACACACACACATATATATATATATATATATATATATATATATATAACAGCCCAGTAAAGCTCTATTGAGATGCACATGCAGGTGAAATGCATCCTACGCCGGGTGAGAAGCTGGCGGCGCTGCCTTCAATTCTAAGGACATTTGCCCTACAAGTGCCTCTGCAGCTCCTTGACATTATTTCTACAATAGGATTTGTCAAACAACAGCTACAGATGTTTGCAGGGAGTCTTCTTGCTTATCCAGTGATAACACCGCACGCCTGGGACAGCCGAACAAATCATACCACGTAAATAATAAATAATGGAGGGTTAATCAGAAAGAGGCGGTGAGCAATCTGGAGATTCCCACAGACACCCTGCCGTGAGGAAGGAAACAAGAAAATGCCCTGACCTAAGCAGGGGTGAGTCTCACACACACACACAGATCACAGGGAGATCACAGGAGCTGTTTGCAGATCACTTACCGAACATGAATAATTCAAGCAGAAGCGGCTGGAAGTATGAGAACAGATAGATGGGAGCTCACCACCGGTGCTTCGGCAGGTTTTATTTTATCAAGCAAGGCAAAGAAACCACGAGTCCCAGCAAAAATCCTTAGCCTAGCATTGCCAGTGTCGTGACTTTACTGTGAATCTCGTGATATAGAGTGTTTTACCAGATCCCCAGCTGATGATGAGCACCCTTTCCCTTTCTCCTCCAGGCACTTTTGTGATTATTTGGCTGGGGGTGGGGGAAAATGATGCATTTTTTTGAAACCTTTAGGACCGACCAGCAGTCCACTGCCTAATTACACGAATCATAGAATCACAGAATGGTTTGGGTGGGAAGGGACCTTTAAAGGYCATCTAGTCCAACCCCCCGGCCATGGGCAGGGACATCTTCAACTAGATCAGGTTGCTCAGAGCCCCGTCCARCCTSACCTTGGATGTTCCCAGGGATGGGGCATCTACCACCTCTCTGGGCAACCTGTGCCAGGGTTTCACCACCCTCACTGTAAAAAATGCCTTCCTTCTATCTAGTCTGAATCTCCCCTCTTTTAGTTTAAAACCATTCCCCCTTGTCCTATCGCTACAGGCCCTACCAAAAAGTCTGTCCCCATCTTTCTTCTAAGCCCCCTTTAGTACTGAAAGGCCACAATAAGGTCTCCCCGGAGCCTTCTCTTCTCCAGGTTGAACAACCYCARCTCTCTCAGCCTTTCTTCASAGSAGAGGTGTTCCAGCCCTCTGATCATTTTTGTGGCCTCCTCTGGACCCGCTCCAACAGGTCCATGTCTGTCCTGTGCTGAGGGCTCCAGAGCTGGATGCAGTACACAAAGCATCCACCAACAAAAAAAGAAAGTGTTTCCTTTGAGGGATCACACCAGCTATCAACTTCCAGGCCTCCTCCCACCCCCAGGGACCTCTCTGGGAAAAGACCTGGCACTTGGAGACTGATTTACATGCCTCAGGGATGGGGGAAAAGGTGCCAGGGAGGAGGATGGAAAAAAGAAGAAACCAAAAAGGGGAAAAAAAAAAAAAAAAAAGGAAAGATAAGGGATGTTCTCGTATCTTTATTCGAAAGGAAAACACAAGTAGGGTTGCTCCTGTAGGGATAGGTTAGTAGCCCATACCCAACACATTATCAGGAGGACTGTAAGTCAGTAAGCAAATAAAAAAAAAACAAGAAAAAAGGCAGAGATGGTAAAGACAGATGGTGGAAGTCAAACACAGCTTTGGTGCAACTTGAAGAAATCCAAAACTCATCCCTCTGAAAGCACATTGCCATGTATTGATTGCCAACAGGAAGACCCTTSTTGTCCAGTATCGAGGGGCAGCTCTCCCACATGGGCTCAGAAACGGGGCATCCAGGCTGGTGACTGCCAGGAGAACCGGAGGTGTCAAGGAGCGATTTGACAGAGAGGACCATGCCTTAGCAGGATTTCCAAAGCTCCCTGATGGAGAGACATGCTCCACCACTACTGACACCCTTTGGGAATTCCTGCCCGGTACCTACATGTGCATTGCCCTGCTTCAGTTCACTCCTCTGCACTGCTGYCAGGCCTGGATTTGGCCCCAAAACTGCACACCAAGCTCTTCTCCAGCTGAACTGGAAGAAAACTGCTGTGCAGATTGATGACATACTTGGTCACAGTCCCCTCGCATAAAACATTTCTTGATATTGCATGAAATGTATCTGATTCTAAATCACAGTGATAGTAAAAGATATTCTCCCAAGATCACAACACAAAAATCCCAATAAATTTGGTTCTCAGGGTAAACCAGATGAGAAGCACCCAGGCGTCCCAAGCTAGCTGCGACCTTTGATGTTACGAGCAAGCAAGTCTACGCTTTCAATTTGTCCTTGAACATAAAAATATTGACTCTATCCACACACTTTCTCCCATTCTTAAACTACTTAAGCTTAATCTTCTGAATTAAAAACATCCTTCAGCACCACTGCCTGTAGCATCCTTGATCTAGAAAGCTCAGTCTGGAAGTGACATCTGAATGGTGTCTACTACAGATGCCCTATTACCCACATTAAGAAAATTTCACTTCAATCTTTAGCATAAACCAAGTATCTCTAGTAGGAAACCTGTTTCTTGCCAAGAGCTAGAGAGGCCCTTACAGACCGAGCACAGGCCACAAATGACACATCTCTGCGTTACCCCAAAATAATTACTTGGCCACGCACCGCATCTGATCCTCAGGGCTCTGGGTTCCCCACCCTTGTTTTTTGATTCCATGCAGAAAAATAAACTAATTAATATATGCCTGACAGATGTTCTTTGAAAGAGAGATCACGTCTTCAAAACACAAGATGATGAAAGGAGTAATCGAGTAGATTAGACTGACCAGAAAAGCAAGGATTGTAGCATGACGGTGGAAAGCACAGCTTTAAATCTTTCTCTGATATTTATGATGGTTTTATTTGCATATCAAACTACATGTCAATTAGCTGTATATAAATCTATGATGAAATTATGCCATGTAGCTCTCCAAAGTGAAGAAACGCCAGGGCTGGGCTGCATAATCACCTTTAACTCTGCCCCTCCAGGTGTTCCCATTCTAGCTCACTCCTAATGATCGTGTACTATTTCTCAATAACACAACTGAACAACGCGCACCTTTTGCAACGATATAGATGTATACGCAACCTCCCCATATACTATAAGCTACTTTGTGTRTGGTGGAACCTCTGCATGTCCCATGGCCAAGTCAGGATCATTATTTTTTCATTCTCCTCCAGCTAGTCATATCTGCCTGCTGCCCCTTGCCTCAGACTGCCACCTCTTTACTGAAAGCTTTCGCTCTGTTGAGGCTTTGTGCAACCATGTAGGAAAGTGGGGATCCTGCCTGAAGACCTGTAGGTGACACTGGGATGCAAACAATAATAGAGATGCATGCTCTCATTTTACGTATCAGGAGGAACATTTAAAATGTCATGTTGTTATGACAGTTATGGCCCAGTTATGTCCCCCTCCCTCTCTTGTCCTGTTCACCAACGTGCCCCTTTTACCCTAGGACAGCCACATTATCTCCCATGATGTTCTACACGTACAGACCACTGGTCAGGAGTGAGTCCCTAAAACCAGTGCCTCTGCTCCCTCCCAGTTCCCTTCTACCGGGGTACCTAAAGAAACCTGGAATCAGAAGACTAGTTCTTCATAGCCTTACAATGAAACAAACAACCCATCAACTGGGTCAACTGCTACGATGGGCAACTGTACCATCTTATGATTACTGCCAGTCTCCCTTCATTCACCTAGGGCCACCAAATTAAGCTAGCAGGAGATTCAAGACAAGGAAACAGAGATGGTTTCCCTGCAGCAGATGGTGGATCTGCAGAAGTCCTTGCTGAAGGACTTGCGGGAGCAAGTGTGCATGGGCTTCAGAAGAGACTGGATGATCCATGRGGATTAATAAACAGACACACCACTACAGGATCAGGAAGACCCTGTCGCTGGAAACAGGTCTTCTTATGACCAATTAGACCAAGAGAAAGAGTCTCATACCACAAATTTCTGCCACTGTCACTGTGAGTATTTTGCTTGCAGGTGACTTACGGCCCCAAACAAGGGGGGCATCACTGCACATTAGACACTGTACAGAGATACATCTAAAGAGTTCCCACCTCAAATGGGCGGGACAGACACGTCGTGGGAGGCATTTTACCAGTGGGGAAGCATCACCCGGACACCGCGTAAGACATGCTGCACAGAAAAGCTGTCCCCAAGGTGGGAATCAAGCCCTGATCTCCTGAGCCCCCTTCCAGCTTCTAATGATACCCCCGTCCTTCATGGTTGATAGATACTGGGGGGGTCCTGCCTGCCTCCCCTGTAGCTCATATACCGATGTATCTCAAGAAACATCTCTTTCCACATGGAAGTCTTGCCCAGGCAGCAAGTGAAAACGTTGGACATTAATGGAGAAGCAGCAACTCTCTGGGATAGCCAAAAATCAACTCTACAGCACTCGATGTGTGTGGGACTCACCACTGAAGGGAAGCAACACTCCTGTTCATGCACCCACAATACTATTTACCTTCTTGATGATCTCGTGATGCCACTTTTGGGTTGGGATCAACATTAACCACTCTGAGCTTTCCCTGCAGACGTGCTACCAAGTAGGTCTTCTTCCAGGAAAATCCCAGACATAAACAAGCCATCCTAGAGATGATGTTAAGGGGAGTAAGAAATGAGCCTGGATTACTCAGGACCATTTTTTTTGGCCCAACTGAGGTAGCAAGTTTGACTAATTTGAGCGATTAGGCACATATTCAGACATAAAATATTAACCTGAGAACAAATCAAAGGCAGCTTGGCTGGCTGGTCTCCTGCTTTGAATTCATTATGTATATTTAAAAAAAAAAAAGAAAGAAAAAGAAGAAAAAAAAAAAAGGTTTTATCCTTTCAAGTACGTCTGAAAAGGTATAAATTCCTGCCCAACTGCAGCACTTGGCCTCGCTGCGCTGGTAATTGGAACCAGCGTGCTCCGCTTCCCGGGCATCCCATTCACAAGCGCGACAAGGAAGCATTCAATTTTTCAATAGGAAATTTCATCGCCGGAAAACAATCCACCTTCCTTGCCTCCGAAGAAAAGCCGGAGGGCGAGTTCTCTCCTCAGCCACGGTTTCGGCTGACTGCCAGCCCCAGCCAGAGCTGCCGGGGGCAGGAGGAGAGGCTGCAGCACCGACTGCTCAGACCACCCCAAAGCCGTGACATTGCCCTCGACACTCCGAGCTCGGTGCTTTTTGTTCTTGTAAACACATGGAGTTCTTTTTTTTTTTCCCTTTGGGAGAGCTCAGAGGTTCAGTTTGCAACTTTTCTTCCCACAACCACATGGGGCAAGATTTTGTCATGACAGTTTTCCTGAGATTTTCAGCTTTCCACCCAAYTTCAGACCTGGGACTTCATGGAAAGCGCCTGGGCGTATTCAAGGGCCATGCTAACATGCAAGGGGATATTTTGCACAGGGATTTCCTCAGAGACAGAGCACACTTTATGTGGATTTTTATGAGCTTGGGACCCCCCCAGCCATATAGGACTGGGCAAAAATCACCTTACACCAACAGCTTTTTTTAAYAGCATTTTTTTAACTACTTTTTAATTCCTAAAGTTGGTGCCTTAGAGAAGTTTAATAAGGCTTCAAGGCCACAAAAAAGCCATGAGAAACTCCAGCAGGACTCAAAAAAGCCAAGCAACAGGCAAAGGGACTAAGCGGTGCGATGGCAGATGAAATGCAGCACCGGCCAACAAAAAAACCAATGCCAAACAACTTCTGACAGYGGTCACTGTAAGGGTTAAGCTTCAGGATTAAATAGACTCAGAAGSAATCATCCTGTGCTTCTGTACGCATAGTGCAAATTTAAAAATCAAAATTTACTTCTACTTTTAAAACTTACTTGAAAAGTTATTTTCCTCTTTGTTATTTATGTATTTTACAGCATTAACTAATAGTTCCCACCGTAATGGCTTATTTCTTTRTGCACCTATAGAAAAGCTGCATTCTGCAGCCTCCTTCACCTGCTTTCCAAGCCATCCCCAGGACAGAGCTGGGAGAGGAAGGACTCCCTCCATCATGCTGTCTTGGTGCCTTCCTCTGCCACATCATATCCAGGGCCAGAGGGCTGGACAAGAAAGCAGTCATAGGCAATGCATGAAGGAGTTCCTCAAAWGTACATCAAATTCCATCTTTACACCTCTTTTCCCCTAATAACTCTAGCAAAGGGTTGTCGCAGAGCCGTTCTTAACTTACAGATAGAAACAGYCTTCTAATTCCCAGCGCAGCATCGTTAGGGTACTTTAAGCCGTACTTAGGGTACTTTTACCTGCCACGAGCTAATTGGCAAAGGGAATTTCCGAAGCAGACCGGTGTGTGACTGGGAGTGCAGACCTGGACCAGGAACTGAAGGCACAAGGGGCAGGAGATGGGCAGACAGGTAAAGCTGAGGGCAGCAGCTGGAAGAGGATAAGGAAAGCTTAGCACAAAGTCAGTATGGACTCACATGGAGTGTTGGATATTTTGGAATATTTTGGGCGATGGAGGCACTTCTTGTTCCTCCATGCCTGTAGGAGATCATGCTTTCACCCCAAGAAACCAGGGTACAGTTCCCCCTAGATTACACTGAGTTAGGCATAGCCTAACTTACAAAGCCCTGAAGGAAGACATAAAKACTACAGCATCAAAGTACTGAAAGAGTCCTCAAGAAGTCTTCTGGTTCACCCCCGGCCTAAAGCAGGGATCCCCAAGGATGCACAGGAGATGGTTATCTAGTTCAGGACTGCCATGGATGGATCCACAGCACTGACAGGTCCCTGGTGTTTCACCAGCCTTTTCTTTAGAGGTACTGCCCCACGGATCTGCTTTCAATATGAAGACCCATCATTGGACCCTACTAACTCATCAACAAGCCAAGAAAGCCAGGCAACACTATCTGTGCTGGACTTCATCCTGGCCTTGACACGCAAGGCTTGGACTCTCCTGTTGGACTGAGACTCCAAGCCCTAATCCAGATCTGAACACCAGAGCTTATCGCTCTCCTTGAGCACCAAACCCCAACAAATTTCAGAGCAAATGAAATGCAAGCATCTATTTTTACAAGCCAGGATCACCTTTGTTAAGCTGCCACCAAAGCTCTTCCTAGAAGTCATTAACCACGATGGCCCAAACACAATTCCACCTCACTCCTCTCCTGCCTCTTCAAGGGCAGGATGGCAGCACTTGAGCCGCTGCAGCGCTGATTGTCCTATTGTTCMACAAAGTGGTTCCTCTCCAGCAAATTGTACACTGAGAGCCATCAGAGAGAGCCCCGGACAAAGGGACCAATGCCTGTTTCTGGGATTATTAGAGGGAGGCAGAAAGAAGCCTCTTGGAGAGTCTTTGCGGCACTTAACGTGACAGCTGAAAATAATGGATAGGACAAAACAGAGCAAAGATGATTTAAATTAGACAACTCTCGGAAAGTGGTGTTCATTTAGGCTTGCAAAGGAGAATTGCCATTTCTTAGAAATGCTAACGCTCACGTCTATGTGCACTCGTCCGCTGCAGCGCATACACACACACACACACGCACCCCTTTTTAGGTGCTCTATAGAGCATTTGTTCAATTTGCCAGTGGACACTGCACCCCTTCCATTAGGAGATGGAAAAGGTGTAAATGAGCAACATCAGCTGCAGCTCATCAATCCTTAAACAAAAACAGCCTTTAATTTCTATCTGTTGCCAAAAGTTCAGGGACCTGTAGGTAGAGATTTACATATACATGTTCCAGAAATCATTACACAGCTCCTCCAAAGTCACCCGGAGGAGAGGGGCCTCACTCCTACGCAAGGGGTTTGACCCAGACAGAATGACAAAGGTTCTGAAGAAACTTTAGTGCCATCTCATGCCAGTCCCAGCTCGGTGGGATCCGTGTGGGGCTCATTTTAAGTAACAGGCATCTCCCATCTATACACATTACCTTGCTCCTCTCCCGGGAACTCACCCATGCTGCCTGGCAGCACCCTTTGGGATTCACCCCTCTTCTGATGCTGCATCTTCTGCCAAGGATGGACCAAGACGAAGTCACTCTGAGCGAGCCCTGGTACCAGGGAAGCCCGGGGCATCCCCTCTGGGCTCCCTGCACATGTGGGTACAGCTTCCCAGCTCATGCAAGACATTCCCCAGTGGCTCTGGGCACCTGAGATCTAAGGCTGGCTTCTCCCCTCCATGCTCTCCCTTCTGGGAAACGTAGCTACCACCAGCACGGCTGGAGCAATGCCACTGCCGAACTGGAGCACTGCCTCGAGAGCTCGTTCCCTTTGCTGTGGCTGTCCTACCAAAGCAGCTCCTAAGTAGCCTTAGAAGTGGGTCCCTTATATTTGCTGCCATCTCCATAGCTACTGCCCAAAGCATCCCTGTTCGCTGCCAGGACCCCAACAAGACCACRCTGACCACAGCGGCTTGCTGTGCTTCGGTGCAGCCTTGAAATGGCCAGTCTCGAGCAGACACTGCTGGGTACTACCAGCTGAAATCAGGCTGGTGGTGCTTCCTCCGCTCCCCGCGTGCCGGGACCTGCCCAAATCTGTCTCTCCCCCTCCTCATCCTCATTTCATCAGTGCWCCGAGAAACCCTGCCTGAGGCATCTGCTGGACCGGGGCACCCGGGGGTCCCGCACRACGTTCGCACTCGCATCACCCCAGGCAGGATGTCTCTGCACCAGGGCACGGAGCACCCGCTCCATCCAAACAAACGGAGAGGCCAGAGGACAACATCCCACGCTCTCTCCAGCGGCGGCTGTACGTGGGGCTCGGTCCWCAGAGGACTTCCCAAGGCCCGGGAAGCTGAGCGGCAGCCCCAGCTGCGCGGGTCTCGGTGTGGGTATCACACAGCCCCTCTTACACTGCCATCAGCTGGCTGCTTGTCTGAGCCCCGGAGACCCAAACAAACCCATTTCCCAGAGTCTTAAGGCTAAAGCCTTAATCATCAGCCCAAGCTACTTCCAAGAGTCTTTCATCATTGTTGGGACCAGCATTCTTCCTCACCCAGACGGTGGCTGTCACTCCCATTTTACTCAAAACAAGAGCTTCGGGACATGATTCCCCATCTGCGAGCATGACGGGGAACCGCCCCAGAGTCCCAAGTGATTACTCCCCTTTGGTTTGGTCTCTAGAAGTGCAATTTCTTTCTCTCTCCCTCTCTTCGAGAAGGCAGCAATGCTCAAGCCATTGCCAGTCTGGCCAGGGAAGCAGGAGAGAGGTGGAGAGATACGCACGTTGCACRGGGTGAATTAGCAAGCTGTCTGGTTTCGATAGATTTGCTTATGCTGTGGCAGCAATCTGTCTTTCCAGGCACAGCACTTCGGTTTTATGACCTGAAACACCATGCAAAGCAGCTCCTGAGCATCTGAGGATGCAGCCCAGCAAATCCTGCGCTCATCACTGCGACGGATAAAAGCCTGTTTAAAATGGTTCCCCATGCACGGAGCCCTCTGCAAGCACCTTTGCAACGATGGATGCTTCATACCTTCCTTGCGCCCTTGTGTGAGGTACAAGGCTGCTGTCCTGTTTGGCCACCCAAAGCCCTGAGACACCACAGCAGCAGCTGGAGGGTAATGGTGGGACTGATCCTGGCAACAAACACCCCAGGCACTCGAAGAGAGGAGCCTTCACAACAGCTCCCAGGAGTCCCACGACACCACCCCTCTGCTGAGACACCACGGGGTCTCCGTTCCGCAAAGGTTGCCCTTGCAGAACAAGGGGCAGACAGCTCTGGCATCAGATAAGGCTCACGGATGTGGCAGTCAGAGCTGGGAGTGTTGCATTTGGCACACTGGGATCTGATCTAGCTGTCCCTGGGTCCTGCTGCAGCACCAGTACGCAGTAATGGCTATGACAGAGGTGGAGGAGAAGGAAGAGAAAGAAGGAGAAGGGAGAAGGAGGAGAAGGAGAATGAAGGAGAAGGAAGGAGAAGGAGGAGAAGGAGAATGAAGGAGAAGGAGGAGAAGGAAGGAGGAGAAGGAAGAAGGAGGAAGAGAAGGAAGGAGAAGGGGGAGGAGAAGGAAGGAGAGGAGGAGAAGGAAGGAGAGGAGGAGAAGAAAGGAGGAGAAGGAAAGAAGAGGTCTCTGAATTCATCATTAATATATTTAATGGCAGTGGAGCAATGCCTGGATCCATTCGGCATGGGAAGAGGCCACTGTACTGTTTTCTCCCCAGGCAGTCAGTAAAGCAGCTCACCTCCTGTCCTCTGCTTGGCACGGATAACCGGCACAGAGAAGACCCTGGAGAGGAGAAGCACAGATGTGTTGCGGGAGAGAGATGTTGCAGAAACACCAACCAGACACTCTAGACACTCTCTAACAGGAATGTGCCAGGCAGCATGGAAGGCGAAAACCAACCCGCCCCCACGGACATGCCGTTCTCTTTCTTTCTTTCAATCCCATTTGTGAAAAAGGTGACTCAGGAAAATTGGAAAAGAAACCACGGGTGGTGTGAAAGCGGGACAAGACACCATCTGTTCTCGAGCCTCACAGCTGGAAGGCTCATAACCTGCCCTTGCTATGGCTGCAAGGGACACTCCGGTCCAGAGAGGGCTTGTAGGAGAGGAGAAAGCTGCCTGCTGGGCCTTCTACTCTGGGATTCATCCAGCACATGCACACACCATAGCTGAGCTGGAGGACCAGGGCCCTCACCCCGCTCCCACCCCTGCCCATGAGCCCCCATGCGACCTCACATCTGGCAACATCTGCTTTGGGCATTCACTAAACACTGCATAAAAAGACCACCGTAGGTCAAGACGTGGGCATGAACCACCTCTGCAAGGCGACCCGTGGGGTGGGAGGGCAGCGGGATGCAGGAGTGAACGGAGCGCCGGTCTGATGGGCAGACATCCCTTCGTGATGCTCCTCTGCACCAAAATCAGCCAGAACACTGCTACTAGAGCTTCTTGATGCAGAGCAGCCTGAAAAGCAGTTCACAGTCAGCCTGCCATACCTCCCCAAATAAGAGATAGGAACACACATAGGAATATTTGGGATTTTATCATCTTCCTGAAGCACGAACAGAGAGGGAGAGCAAATTACTGCTTTTTATCACAGCTGGCGAAAAATTTGTAAAGTATCAAATGCTGAATATGCTCGCCATACTGTAGGTGGGAAAACTCCTACATCTAATCTAATCTGATCTAATCTAATCTAATCTAATCTAATCTAATCTATCTCTCAAGCTATCTGCAGTACCACAGTCCTCACTGTGGATTCAGAGTGCTATTTCAGAGCTGATGTTCATAAAGCTAAGATTGAAAGGTGAGTAAATCCTCAACTTGCTCTTTACTGGAAAAAAGGAAACAAAAAGAAAGAAAAAAGAAAATAAGAGAAAACAAAGAAGAAAACAGAAAGAAAAAGATGAGGAAAAGGAAAAGGAAAAGGAAAAGAAGAAAGAAAAAAGACAAAGAAAGAGGAAGAAAGAAAAAGAGAAAGAAAGAGAAAGAAAGAAAGAAAAAGGGAAAAAGAAAAAAGGAGAAAATGGAAAAATAAAGAGAGAAAGAAAAAAAAAGAAGGAAAAAAGAAGGAAAATAATAGGGAGGGAAAAGAAAAAGGGGAAGAAGAAAAAGGAGAAAATAGAAAAAGGGGGGGGGGAGAAAAAGAGGGGGGAAAGAAGAGGGGGGGGGGAGAAAAAGAGGGAAAAAAGAAAAGGAAAAAAAGGAAAAGAAAAAAGGAAAAGAGAAAGCCAGCAAGCAAGAAAATCTAGAGAATTGATAGTTTCCAGATACTAAAGGAACAACCTCAAGTCATTTTTTAAAAAATCCAAGTCCTTCCTAATAAGATGCCTAACAGTCTGTGAATTATACAGCCATAAAACTTCTACTTACATGTGACATTTGCTGGTAGGAAKAAATCAGGGCTCAGAAAAGAGGAGACGCTTCAGAGTTCAATGGCTATTATCCTAACTCTAACCGTATTAGTGGTGGTCTGAAAGCAGGACATTGTCATCCAGACAGACGGACGATGTTCATAACCAATGGTAATTTGTAGGACGCATAATTTGCTGCTACCAAAATAGCACAGCATGTGGGTTTTTTTGCCCTTTTTAGTATATAGCCATGTCGTTTCTTTTGGCTTGTCGAAAGAAATCTGCTCTGCACAAGCGGAGCAAGAGCTCAGACCTTCAGCAGCTCATATAAAACAGGTGGCCAGGCATCAGGGGAAATACAGCTTTTTTGAAAAAGCTAATAAAATAAACAGATTATTATAGAAAATGGAGATGAAACTGGCTTCTCTTTCGAAAACAGAAAGTCAGAGACAACCTAAGTTTAGACTGAGCAAACGCTGATTGAAAACACACCCTGCCACCACCTCTCTGAGTTTTACCAACACACAGAGTTTTCACCTAAAAAAATATTTAGGAAAAGTCATCTGCTCAGGGCTGATTATCCCGAAGCCCACGGCTGGATGCAAAGATCAGCTGCCCCTGGCTAACCTGGCTGTTGGCTTAAYATCAACCAGGCTGGGGGCTCGTGAAAGTCAGGTTAAGACAGACCTGCTGTCTTAAGCCTTCATCCCTGCCATCACCATCTCCCCATCAGACAAGAGCGCGCAGCACTTACGTGAAAGTTGAAATTTGGATCTGGTTAAGTCCCAATCCTTTAATTTTCCATGGGGAAAACCTTAGGAGGTATCTCTCCTGCATGCTCCAAGACCACTCTCTTAAACCGTTAGTTATTTCATGGTGGAGATTCACCAAAAAAATAAAATAGAAGGGAAAAAAATAAAGCCAAAACCCACCCCAGAAAATAAATGCCTGTATCCCTAACAAAGCGGCAGGGTGGAGCCAGCACACCCTTATATTTAGCTGCAGGCAAAGCCTTAAAGTTGTAGCACATTTATTTTCCATGAATCACACCAAAGCTACAAGATCAAAAACCCCCAAACTCTTGCTATTTGCCCCGCTCTGTCTCTCATGGGGCACACCGGGATTGTTGTTATCACCGTTTTATTTTTATTTTCTGAGCTCAGGAGTTTTGCGATGGATCAGACTTCAAAAAGCTCAGCTGAAGTTACGTCAAGCTAAAGTAAGTGCAGTTTCCCACAGCCCTGAGTTATCAACTTAATTTTTTAGAGTGGAATAAAGTAGTTATCAGGCTTAAATCACGCCTCATAATATTTAGAAAAGGTTTAAGGGCTGACTGCTGGTCCTGAAGGCTCTGAATTCCTCCTATCTCTACTTGTCCCAGGAGAGTAAGCTTGAGCAGCAGCCAGGGTCAAAGCCCATCTGCAGAGGGCATGATCTCCTGGGATGTCCAACACAAACAAACACGGAGAAGAAGGGAAAACGGGAGCTACGGAGAGGTGATGGGACCTGCCCCCAACCCCTCCTCAGGCCACATCCAGTCCTAACTGCCCCACCGCCTCCCTCTTGGCCTTGCAACTCACTTTCACTTTCATGCAATGCCAAAAGGCCGGGCAGCCGCGGCAGATGCCCCGTGCTGAATTGCAGCCTCCTTTGCCAAAGCACGGGGACAGCAGAAGGCTCGGCCAGCCCATAAAAATTAGCATCTGCACTTTGCCACTTGCACAGCTGTACCGTGACAGCAGGGTCTGGAGCCGGGGTTATCTACGGGGACGTGTGGGGGAAAGGGAAATGAGTCCATCATGCCACAGCAGAAGCTGCCGCTGACCTTCCAGAGATCCTTACACAAGCTTCAGGGAAGGATCTTAGAGGATTGAATAGGAAATTTCATCTTTCTCAGTGTTTTCCCTTTAACTCTCTAGCAAAGYTGAATGCAGAAGAGTGTCTGAAAACCCTCAGGAGAAGAAATCAATCGTTTGCTTTCCAAGCAAGTACGTACAGAACTTGTTTGGTTAGTCATCCACTCATTTTCTCTTTATTCCATCAAAAGGGTCACTCCCTCAGCAGTCATAACACCTGAGAGCAGGACAACCCACAACCCCTGCCACAAGGATCCACACGCTCCAAATGGCAACCACCGCTGGGTCAACCCTGCCTTAGACAATAGAACACAAAAGCATCAACCAAGCCCACACTCTCCTGTGTCACCCACAGTCTCCGCTTCCAGCAAAGAGATCTGCTCCCTTTCACTGACGCTTCAGCAAATATTGACCCCAAAGTGTATTTTTTTCATGCATTTTAAGAAAATATTGAAAATATTTCTTCTCACGCTCTCCACAGGTAGGATCGCCATCCTTCCCACACCTCTCGCCAGGGGACAGGGAAGTCCCCTGCAGAAAGGCAACACGCTGCTGTGGCTTCCCACCCTGTCAGCATCATCTCCTACATCAGATCAGTAGACAGGAGTGAAAAGCCATTTTTCCTCTCCAYCCTGCGTTTTCAAGCTGAGCGGTTATCTGGGATCTCCCCTCCTCCTGCACAGGGCCCCCCCGTAACCTGACATTTACCCAGTGGTAAAGAAGGAGCATCATCATGGGCTTAAGAGCATGAGACTTCAGAATGATGTCCCACGCCGTCCCCCAACCCCTCCCCTCCAAAGCGCTCCAGAGCTGTTTGCAGGAGTTCCTTAGCACAAGCTGGARGATCATAGCATCACAGAATGGTTTGGGTTGGRAGGGACCTTCAAGATCATCTAGTCCAAACCCCCTGCCATGGGCAGGCACACCTTCCACTAGGTCAGGTTGCTCAAAGCCCCGTCCAACCTGGCCTTGAACACTTCAAGGGGGCATCCACAGCTTCTCTGGGTCACCTGTAATGATGAGCAGGTTCGGCTTTAGCACAAGGTTGCACCACGCTCCAATGACAGCCAAGACATGGCATGTTAGATAGCTACACCAGATGTGATTAGAAATTGGTAATCCACTAACGATGCACACAGCAGAGTGGCTCTTCTTGCTGTACAGGCCAGCCCTGGAGGGACACCATGAGAAAAAAACGTATTGTGTCAATGTACAGGCATTTGGAGACAACCCAACAACAGATCTCTTGACTGAAAGAGATATTTTGTTTGTTTGTTTTGAACTGTTGCTTGCCAGTGCAGGACCTCACATTGGGCATTTGTCCTAGCATACAATTTGCATGCCAGATGCTCTTTCGTCTTGCTAATTGTTGAAACAAAGTGGATACTGAATGAGGTCCTTTGAGGTTGGCAGGGGCTTCAAATACGGCCAGCGTTGAGCTAATTCTGCTTCCAGTGAATGGAATAGCAAATGCACGTTGGCAAAATGCACTTTGCTATTTTTTTTTAACACCACAAAAACGAAAGCACTAGAACAATGGTGAATGCCCTCAGAAATCCCTTCCCCTGTTCAGGTCAAACCTCTTGCTGGCCTTCAGCTTGCCGAAAGACCAGCGTGGCACTGAATACCAGAGACAGGCAAACCGCCTCGTTGGGTCCAGCCATAGCTTTATTCAGGCTCAGACAGCTGCGTGTCAGCCGGCCCTTCCTTCTCYTAGTCCTTGTGTGCTGTGGTCTCCAGCAGAAATAAGAGGAGGCAAGCAGCAAGCTCAGATCAACAAGGAATTTAAAAAGCTGAGCAGAAGACTGGAAATAGCYGAAAGAGACGGGCCTCAGAGCCTTAGCAGGCGTTTGCCAGAGCTAGAGGAACATGGGGACCACAAGRGACCACCTGAAGGACTGAGTCCCACTGCAGGACACCGTGTAAGAGATGGGTATCTACACGGGACCACAACATGTCAACTCAGGTCTGCATCATGGGAAGAAACACCTTCAGAAAGGGATGTCTAGCCCCATATCTTGTTTTTAACAGTGGCTGACATGGGATATGCAGGAGAAATGTACAGAAAGGTACAAACATATGGAGACGCTTCCTTCYCACTGAACCTGCCAGCTGCTCACCATCCATCCACCTGTGAGAGGTTCCAAAGCTGCATCTGAATCCTAGAGCTAGAAGCCCT
Organism: Oceanodroma leucorhoa; assembly: GCA_030449065.1. NCBI lineage: Eukaryota > Metazoa > Chordata > Aves > Procellariiformes > Oceanodroma > Oceanodroma leucorhoa. The sequence goes on from JASVER010000035.1 coordinate 6,204,460, forward strand.
CGCTGAGCCTTGAATTCKCCTAATTGCTTTTTGAACCCTTTTATACCTTTGGCCTCCAAAATACTTGGTGCCAACAAGCTCCCCAATTTAATTACGCACCGTGTGAAAAACTATTTCCTTTTGTTTGCTTTAAACCTGCTGCCAAATAAYTTCATTTCACAGCCATTCATTTCTGGGTTAGAAAAGAGACAATGAATAAACTGTTCCCTACTCCCTCTCTCCACACCAGTCATGGTTTGATATTTCCGTCTATATGAAACCTCCAGGGACAGTTTTTTTATAGCCCTAAGGGGCATCCACTGGCCCTCATCCACTGAGCCTCTCTTCCTACGGAAACTGCTCCATTCTTCCTACCTCCATCACTCCTTCTGCATTGGGCTGCACATTGTCCAAGATGTTCCTGCAACATGAAGTCCAGCTCCATGTCTCATGTTCTCCTTTTCTTCTCAACCTTCACCTTAACAAGTCCTAACACTCAATTTGCCTTTCTGACAGCAACTGAGATTTGAGCTGACATTTCAAAAAAGTATCCACAGTGATACTGAGATATTTCCCCACCTCTCTGTGGTTTTAACTACCTGAAATAATTCACTAAAGTTGGTAAATATTGCCATCTCCCTGGTCACCTGTTTCCAGATCATTTATGAATCTGTTGAACAGCTCAGGTACTAGTGCGCATCCCTGCAGGATTCCCCTGGTAGCCACTGGTAGCCATGGTGAAAAATGTTTTCCCCTGTTTTCCAGATTCTTCTTTGGCCTCTCACCCCCTTTTTGGCCTCCACCCTTGCTCAGCTTCAACTCTTCCTTGGCCTCCCACCCCCTTTTTGGCCTTCACCCTTGCTCAGCCTCAACTTTTCCTTGGCCTCCCACCCCCTTTTAGCCTCACACCCCCTTTTTGGCCTACACCCTTTCTCAGCCTCAATTCTTCCTCAGCCTCCCACCACCTTTTGGCCTCCCACTCACTTTTGGCCTCCACGCTTGCTCACCTAAGGCCAGCTATGTACATCTCAACAAGGGTCTTCACTTTACTGCCTTCTGCCCACACAGCCTTGGGCATAGTGGTGCAGATCACCTTCTCCTCAAACACAACTCTGAGTCTTCACGTTGATGTCCCCCAAAACCTCAAAGCAAAGCTGGACCGAGAATGCTTAATTCCCCTGGGATTGTACCCAAGCTCTGCATTTGCAAGGGAATCCCAGAACAGGTCCAGGCTGGGATGGCATCTCTCACCACTTAGATCAGGATCATCCTTCAACAGACACGGTCCAAAGGCCAAGAGAGCCCCGGTCAGTCTGTGTGCTCCTCAGACACCGTGCACATTTCTAATGAGGAG
>JASVER010000035.1:6206636-6256174 GCA_030449065.1 Oceanodroma leucorhoa
CAGTTTTGGGCCCCTCACTACAAGAAGGACATTGAGGTGCTGGAGCGTGTCCAGAGAAGGGCGACGAGGCTGGTGAAGGGTCTGGAGAACAGGTCTGATGAGGAGCAGCTGAGGGAGCTGGGGTTGTTTAGCCTGGAGAAGAGGAGGCTGAGGGGAGACCTTATCGCTCTCTACAACTACCTGAAAGGAGGCTGTAGAGAGGCGGTGTTGGTCTCTTCTCCCAAGTAACAAGCGATAGGAGAAGAGGAAATGGCTTCAAATTGCACCAGGGGAGGTTTAGATTGGACATTAGGAAAAATTTCTTCACTGAAAGGGTTGTCAAGCATTGGAACAGGCTGCCCAGGGAAGTGGTGGAGTCACCATCACTGGAGGCGTTCAAAAAACATGTAGACGTGGGACTTCGGGACATGGTTTAGTAGGCATGGTGCTGTTGCGTTGACGGTAGGACTTGATGATCTTAGAGGTCTTTTCCAACCTTAATGATTCTATGTTTCTATGACTCAAGGTTTCTTTCAATCAGAAGTTCAAGGCAGAACCCAAAACCCTCCATCCAGACATCCCTGAGCTTTGGGGCTCTGGACATCTGGCTCTAAATTTTGCAGCTTTCATCTGTGATCCCTACACACCAGATAGCTGCAGTGGGAAAAAAAAAGTTATCCTTCTCCAAGTCCAAGCCACAGCAAAGCTTCAGCATCACTGCATCTGCAATGGCTCCCAAAATAGAGGGTGGGCCATGTGGATGGAAGAAGAGGACATGGAGAGATAAATGGCATCCTGGGACATCAGAGAGAGAAAGACCTTGGCCAAACCAGGGGCAGGTTTCACTGAAATGAGTTGCCCAGAGAGGTGGTAGATGCCCCATCCCYGGAAACGTTCAAGGTCAGGTTGGACGGGGCTCTGAGCAACCTGATCCAGTTGAAGATGTCCCTGCTCACTGCAGGGGAGTTGGGCTAGATGACTTTTAAAGGTCCCTTCCAACCCAAACCATTCTATGATTCTATGAGTGTGCACACGTGCGGACGGCTGCTCTCCCAGCTAGGACACTGCAGTCTGAAATCGCAATGCTCGGCATGGCACAGGGCAGGGCARTGTCTCCAGCTTCCTCCATCCTCCTCGATATTTATGTTACAGCCATCCAGATTCATTTTTTGCTGACTGCGCTGGCTTGCCTTCCCTCTGCTCTCTGCAGAATTTCATTAACGCTGCTTTGCTGGTTGGGGGGACAAAACAGTCTCTTATTTTTATTTTATTCCTCCCCTCTCTCCCCTTGGCTTCAAAACACTTTCAAGGATTTCCTCCTGGTATCTACATGTAACATCCCTTGGCATTATCCAGGCTGAGACAACACTCTGGGGCCAAACACTGCTCCTAAATCTTAAGCTCTGATGGGGAACCAGCACTGTCAGAGCAYGTTGAGCACAAGGGACCTGACTGCTGAAGATCAGGAGCCCAGCCTAGGACCAGAAGGGATCTCACCATCACCACCGTGGTGCAAACCTCTTCCAGAGAGATGTAGCCCTTGAAGGCAGCATGGTGGGGAGCCAGAGCTGCCATCTCAGCACCGGGCTACCCAAATCAGACTTCAAGCCATGCAGCCACCCTGGGGAGAGTCAGTTATGGAGGGAAGCCAGGGATGGACCTCAGCATCCCCCTCATGGAGCACCACAARCCAGCCTTGCTTTGCACAGCAGTGGCTGGATGATTTTTCCCAGCACAGGAGCTCCAGGGGGATGTCTAAATGTTTCAAAGCCACCATCAGGAGTGGCCCCCGGGAACCTATCCAAGCTCCAGCTGCCTCCTCTCCCCCTGCAATCTACCATCAGCAGACACACGCACCAACGAGTTTTCCAAAAAGGGTCTCGGAAAAAATAACSTGCCCAATTCTTATTTACCAGGGTGGGAGTTAGGCACTTCACACCATCAGTCCTCTCAGAAATTCCAGCTTTACTGCTACAATGAAAAGGAAATATTTTTCTACACAGGGGTTATAAGATGTTGCCGTGGCAGCACGCGTGGGTGTGCACTTAGATATTATCTAAAGACTCAGATCTGCAAAGATGCACATAAATCACTTGACTCCCATGAAAACATCAAGAACAGCCATAAAATGACCCGAGTGCTGAGATCAGACCCACCCAGACAACATCAATGTGTGCTACTSAGGTGTAAAAGAGGGAGAAAGAAAAAGAGATGACGCATAAAATTTTCATTCCAACTCACAGACAGTTTGCTTCTGCATCAAGCATGTTTTTCTGTGTCGATATAACACTTATTAAACTCAACTCCCCGCCGGTGTGATGAAGGTGCTGCACGGATGCTGGCTGGGGTTTCCCACGCTCGCCCTGGTGTCCCCCTCTCCCCTCTTGGGGCACCAGCAGGGACCCGAGCAGCCACCCCAACAATCGTGATGCCTTTCCCACCCCTTTCTCCTTTCTTTGTCTCTCTCCCACCTTCCTTGGGTAGATACAAAAGATTAAAGATCAGCTTGCTGATCTGATCCACAAGCAAGGAGGTGAGGCTGGTCGTCCAGGGGTTAAAGGAGARGAAAGCAGGGAGGCAAAAACCCGTGTTACCGTGCAACGGGATGGAGTGGTTAGGGAGGAGGACGCAGAAAGGAGGTGACACTCTTGCTGAGGCTTTGTTGCAAGACTTGCAAGGCTGCCCACCCTCACCTCCCATCCTYGGGCAGCAGGAAAAGGCAGCTGCTCCTTACTGCTCTGTCGCTGGATGTGGTCGGAGAAGGTGCCGGGAAATCATTTCAGGGAGGATGTGACCAGCGCTGATGCACTCTGCATCACTGCCCAACTTCTACTGCGGCACTGGAGACCTCTGGCTTGGTCCACGTCTCCACCAGCAGTGAGCTGAAATGGGTTTCAAAGCACACAGGCATATGGATGCCCTGTCTACTTATTAGCACGTACAACTGGCCCTGTGCCAGCTGTGGGGGACAGCCAAGCCCCGAGCGGCACACAGTGAGACTGCCACAAGCAAACAGTATCTCATTTGACACAAAATCAATATAAATTGTAATTTATATACAAATATAAAGTAAATGTGTAAAAAAAATGGTGGACCACAGCTGAACCCAAAGCATCCCAGRCCAGCATCCTGCTGCGGCTGCTCTGGCACCGGCAGCTCTCAAAATAAAAGCTGGTGAGATTTATTTTTATATTCTTCCTTCTCGTGCAAAGGGACACTGGCGTATCTACTCCCTTCAACCCTACAAGCAACACCTTATACACATCGCCTCTGATTGCCTCCATAGCTCCTCCATGCGCTCTTTATGCAGGAACAATTAAGCTTTGCTCAACTTTTCCATTAACCCAAGCAGCCCTTAGTCATGTCTAATGAACTAACAAGTTGTTTTTTTCTTTTTTTATCTGAGTCAAGACTCATGTCTGCCCAGCTCAGACACATGAAAAAGGTTCAGTCCCTCAGTGCCTCCCAGTCAAACATCAGTCTGGCTGCTCCTTGTCCCTGCTCTGCAGAAGCCGAATGACTACATGAGATGCCAGACAGCTCGGAATTAGGTCCAGGATTTATCCCAGGAGCGTCTGGCTGTACAGAGATTGCAGGCACCCTTAGGATTAATTTATTAAAAGTATCCACCCAGAAAGCCTCTGCAGTTGGGTGGCAACTACATCGCACCGCTCTGCCATCACCAGATTCACCGGTGTCTAATACCACTGCAGGTGTTTCCTCACTCAGGTCATTAGTAGGGTCTCTAGCAAGATATTTATTCTCAAGAAACCTAAGCATGTCAAATTCTTCCTAGCCCTCCATCAAATTTGACCCTCAGCCACGACATCATTCAAGAATTGCTGGAAGGAGATATGTGGAAAGAGAAAGAGCCAGGTCTCAGATTTGTCTCCTTGGAAGCCAAGCTAAAAAGTGGTACATGCAATCATGGATTCAATCAATCAATTGAACATGCAATCAATGCAAACAAGGAAAAGCATGATGCTAACAGACTTAATCCATTCCCTTTGCCACTCCAGCCACTGAAATAATCATCAGGAAAAAGTTAGTCTAGAACAACCAAGGCAAAGCCACCAAGCTGAGCTCCCCAAAGCATGTGGTAAGAGGCAGGAGGGTTCATCCTTTCTTCTACTATCTCAGGCTACCTGCAGACTCAGGCAGGCACCGCTACACTCAGATCCACTGAGAGTATTTTGCAGTCGCAGTGGTTAGGGATTCATTTGGAGCTTCACTTTGTAAAGAAGCAAGCTTAATAAAATACGTGCAAGTCTCCGCATCTACATCTTTCAGTACGTCAGTACGCCCAGGGCATCATCTGCACTCTAGTTTCAAAGGGAGCTGTGATGATAGGAAGTTATGAAGCTCATAAAGTCCTCATGAAAATGTGCGATCTCAAGCAAGAGTCAGTAAGCGACACCGCTGCGAGAAAAGCTGCAATGTGAGCCTGACACCTGACCATTCCCAGCAGAAACCCTTTCCTGAGCGCTGCTACCAGCCCTGAGCCAGCTCCATMCCAACACCCTGCCCAGTAAGCCCCACACGGTATGAGCTACCAATGGCAGACCAGATCTTCAAAGGATTTGCTCCTTCAAGCATTGAACCCAATGCCCACGAGGATGCTTTACAGTAGCAGGCACTGGAGGTTGCCTTAGACAGCATCATCCTCCATTGGCAGAGCAGAATCCAGCCCTTCATCAACAATCTGCGGCTATATTGGAAACATCGGGGTATAAACCAGAAAAATTCAAGAAGAGGTGGCCAGAAAGAGATGATCAGCAGGTGATGCACCACACAACCTGACCAAACTCAGCACCTGGAGAGAAGAGCCTGAATTTCACCCCCTTCCTCTGCCTTACACCTATTTTACCCTGCTCTGATCCTCTCTCCCTCCGTCCCTCTCCAGTCTGCAGCATGCGGCGACTGTAATTACGGTTCGCCTTGCTGCCGCACAGCCACACCACCTCCAGGTACTTAACTTCTTTTAATCTTGCTTCATGTTTCAGTCCCTGCAGCCCACTCGTAATGTCTGCTACTCTTCTTCCATCACCCTCCGATTCATCAATAGCCATGTCAGGCTTTGACCTCCAATTTTCTAACTGCTCAGCTAAACCACTCTGCCACTGGCCCCGTTCCTGCCTTTGTTAAAAACGAGGGGGGAGTCTCATTTGCTTTCTTATTTGATCATCATTTCACTTCTGTGGTGTGCACTCTGCTTCCCCATCTCGGAAACCCATCAAGCAGCCCCGTTCGAGACTGGCGCTGGGGCTGTTGTTATCTTTAACGAGAGGACATTATGGTTAATGCTTAATTTTAATTTTTTTTTCCCCTCCTCTAATTTATTTTTTTTAATGGCTTTCCCAGAAAAAGCAGCTTCGGCAGAGTGCTGCCACCTGAATGCTAATGAATGCTGAAGGGACCCGACGTGCCTGCCTCCCTGCCAGACATCAAATTGATTTTCAAATTGCTTTGATGACATAAGGTGCTTGCACAGTTTGGACCTGTGTGATTACCTGAGCGTTTATCTCAGTGGGCTTTTCCACTCGCCTGCTTTAAAATAACCCAGGCTGCTGGATTGGACCTTCATGACGATGGTTGTGGTGCCTCGGGCTGCTGCCAGCCCACAGGAGCCCGGTCTGAATTTGGATAATTTGGATATAGCTCCTGGCTGAGCCCCAGCAAATAAGAGTGTGGAGGCCAATTTGCAGCTGACCCTCAACTACATCTTTAGCCCTTCACTTTCGGAGGACAAAAAAAACCCAGGTAGGTGGTAGATGCCCCATCCCTGGAAACATTCAAGGTCAGGTTGGTCAGGGCTCTGAGCAACGTGATCTAGTTGAAGATGTCCCTGCCCACGGCAGGGGGGTTGGACTAGATGGCCTTTAAAGGTCCCTTCCAACCCAAACCATTCTGTGATTCTAAAATATGGATGGTTCAGTGCTAGGAAAGGGTCTTCGGTGTCTAATGAAATGACAAAATAAATTTCTCTTGGGGAAATTAGGCTGCTGTGCGTGGGCCAGGACAGCACGTGACCTACTGGCTTATGTTCTACCCTTGGCCAAAAATGTGAGGATGAGGAAGGAAGGGCAATCAGGGAGCTAGAGGATGTGCTGAGGAGCGAGGAGGTCCCCACAGAGAAATAAAAGAGCTCAGGCACACTCGTCCCTCCTTCCAAAACACTCATCTTCTCAGTGGATGCTGGATGGGAAGGAGGTGCGGCTGACAGAAAGGAAACATGATTTAGTGATGGCTGAGACCCCTCCTCCATGAGCAAAGACCAAGCCAAGAAGGGAGGGGAACACAACGTGCCAAAGGGAAACCTGAGAATCACATCAGGCCAGGCGCCGGTTTTAGATCCACAGGAAAGGGCAGCGAAGCAAGGCGGCAAAAAATATGACCCTGGCCCATTTGTAGGATAGTGAACACCCAGTATTTCATCGAGCCTCAATCCACTGMCTGGTGAGCAAAGACCGGGATCAACAACATTGCCACGGCCAGAGCGATGAGAGATGGCCTCTGTGCCGGCTGCTATTAAGGACTCAACAGAAATAAAAGGCATAAACTGCTGCAGGCTGAACTCAGCCTCCGAATCAACGCGGATCAGAGACTGGGATAAGGGGGACTGAAGGAAAATACGAACCATTAACCTGTGGCTAACATAAGCAATGGCCCCAAAGATAGTACTTCTTCTATTCCCAYGCAGGACTGTATCTCGGTACGCGCAACAGCTGGAATGCGAAAGGCTGGAGTGCAATTTATGGAGTGCTTTGTGGCCCCGAGGGATGAGGGGAACAGCAGGATAGTACTTATTATTACTATTTTACATTAAAAGGAGTACGGCTCGTCGGTGGTTTACATTTCTGGGGCACCTTTCATCTCAAAAGATAACAGAAGCATCCCACAAATAAGGGAGGGGTGAGCCAAAGCCTCGCCACTGGCTCCACCCGGTGAGATATATATATATATATATATATATTAGGGACCAGAGAAATTCAAATCACCTCCTTTGAGCGCAGCCATTACCAGTATCAGAAAACACCTTTCTCCCAAGACCTCTGAAACCCTGCCGTGCCCACATGAAGAAATAATCAGCATTTAGTAGCATTTCCCTCTCTGCTTTGTACTGCCATGCAAGTACCCCCCATTTGCACTATATTAAAAAAAAAAAAAAAAAAAATTACAGGCACCCTAAATAGACTCAAGGGTGGGGTTTTTTTCAGCCAGACAAGCTAGCACTCCTTTGTCACAGATACTGCTGGCTTTGGAGAAGGATAACTAAGGCACAGCTTGCAAGGGAAAGCTGTGACCACCCCAAAGACACCAACTCGGTCCCAAGCCTGATGGATGGGAGATCCCAGCATCCACGAGTGCTTCACGCCTGCCCGTGTGYGCGTGGGAGGAGGGTGCTCCTCCGCGGATGATATTTGGGGACACACTGCCAGCAGSTCGAGGGAGGTGATTCTGCCCCTCTGATCTGCYCTGGTGAGACCCCCCCTGCAGTGCTGCATCYAGCTCTGGGGTCCTCAGCACAGGACAGACATGGACCTGTTGGAGCAGGTCCAGAGGAGGCCACGAAAATGATCTGAGGGCTGGAACACCTCTGCTATGAGGACAGGCTGAGAGATTGGGGTTAATCAGCCTGGAGAAGAGAAGGCTCCGGGGAGACCTTATTGCTGCCTTTCAGTACTTAAAGGGGGCTTAGAGGAAAGATGGGGACAGACTTTTTAGYAGGGCCTGTAGCRATAGGACAAGGGGGAATGGTTTTAAACTAAAAGAGGGGASATTCAGACTAGACAGAAGGAAGAAATGTTTTACGCTGAGAGTGGTGAAACCCTGGCACAGGTTGCCCAGAGAGGTGGTAGATGCCCCATCCCTGGGAACATTCAAGGTCAGGYTGGACGGGGCTCTGAGCAACCTGATCTAGTTGAAGATGTCCCTGCCCATGGCAGGGGGTTGGACTAGATGGCCTTTAAAGGTCCCTTCCAACCCAAATCMTTCTGTCATTCTATGATATCTGTCCCCACTGTGCAAAGTGGAAACATCTCCACAAGCAACCACTTGCAAATCCCGGTCCAGCAGGTACTTGCACAAAACAGCCCCAGGGTGACAATTCAGCATGTTTGCAGGATTAGGGCCATACCAGCTAAAGCAAAAGAAGAATAACCATCTACAGCAGGTATATTTTTACACCATCAGCTCCCCAGATCACTTCTAGACCCCATCCAAAGTTTGCTGCTGCCACCGAAAGTCTCTTCAACGCCTAAAATGAATTTTGTCTTGCACCCTGCAGCAAAGAGAGCTACAAGTTGCCTTTTCCAGACACGGTTGTTTCCAGTATGAGTAACAGAAAACGTGTTTCCCCACATATGGGCAACCATCTGAAAGCCCTGCTACACCAACACATAGGCAGAACCAAGCAAATGTTTGGTGACATTTCCCTCTCACCGTCTCACTGTTAAATGAGCTTTTAAAAAAATCTTGCCTTGGTGCTAGTTAAGTCTATTTTGAAAGCACAAAAATCCTCCCAGAGCTCAGCAGCAAAGATTGAAGCAAGTTGGGTAAAAGTAACGGGAGAAGAGAAAATGTAAACTCAAGCATCCCCCCGCTCCTCCAGCAAACAGCAACGCCTTGCTGTTAGCAATTAAAGAAACAAAAGCCATGGGGATGCTGCCATCACCCTGCACATGGTTATTCCCAAGCCTCAGCTTTGGATGACAGCTACTAGACCCACACTGTGCAAAATGTTCCTCTGGAGGTTTGCGACCTCCATCTCGCACGTCGCGGCGTTGACAGCTCCGAGTCGCCGGTGGGCATTGGGATTTTCCAGTGATTCCAATGGGATCGCTCGCCCCTCCCCAYATCCCAACCGCCTCCGACTTGCTTTTGGGATGCATTTTGGAAGCTTCGCCTGTTAATTAGGGTAAAGGAAGTCAACGTGCCCTCCAATGTCCTCAGCTCCTCCATTTGGGGATGCTGCCCTTGCAAAAGGCCCTCCAGTATTTCAGCAAGCACAGGCTGCTCTCTGCCTCGCTGGAGCGACCGATAACACGACAGAGAATTCCAGTCCCCCTCCAGATTGCCAAAGGATGGCTTGAAGAGGGGGAAGAAAGAGTGCAAAGGATTTTATGCTCTGGTTTGGAAATTCAGCAGCATTTGCAGAGTCATCTCTGGATAACCCTGCTATTTTTTTTTTCAATTTTTTTTTTCTTTCAACTCTTTCCTTCCTATTGAATATCGCACGGTTTCTTCCAGAACCCAGAATAAAATTAGTAGGAGCTCACTCAGATGCAAAACTTGGCTTTTTTCTTACTGATTCTTCTAACCGAGGGGAATGACTACGGTAGAAAGGAGCTGAAAATGCGAATGAGCCAGGGGGCTGATCCTCAAAGATCAATTAAGCCTCTCACATCCCTCATTTTGATGATGCTCCTCCCTGGGCTCCAGCAGGCAGCATGATGCATATCTCCTGCCCAAAATGCTAAGGAAAGAGCACACGTTATTGCCTGCAAAGAGGGTACATCAAGACCAATGGCTTGCTGCCGTCCCCAGTGCGCGCATGGTCTCACTCCACCACCAGACGGGTGGTAACGAACCCTGCCAAAGGAAAACATGTCTTGCATCACCAAGCTGCCCACTGATCCTACTGTCCGTAAAAAGGAGCATCGCCCTGAAAAAATCACAGAGTTTGCTTTTAGGCAGGTAGGAAGTCGGTGGTAAGAGAGGACAGGCAGGGCAGCGGCTTAGAATCATAGAATCACAGAATGGTTTGGGTTGGAAGGGACCTTTAAAGGCCATCTAGTCCAACCCAGCTCCCATGAGCAGGGACATCTTCAACTAGATCAGGTTGCTCAGAGCCCGTCCAGCCTGACCTTGAATGTTTCCAGGGATGGGGCATCTACCACCTCTCTGGGCTTGGTGGGCTCAGCTAGGATAAAGCTCCATGAACTGTGGTGCCACCTCCCCAGGGTGCCTCATCATCTCCTCCAGCCCTACAGTGATCCTGCAATAGCTTTTGCCACTGGGTTATGCAGGGCCTCACCTGCTTTACCATGAAGCCCACGATGGCCAACATGGGCTGGGATGCTGCGTTGGGCACTGCAGGCATCCTTACAGCCCTGCCATGAAATCCTGTATTTAGGATCATCAGATGTTAAGGGGCTGTTCTACACATTCCTGCATGGGTTTTCAATCAATGGTTTTCACCATTTCCAAGCCAGGGCCCTCCAGGAGCTTGAAGGTGGCAAATAATGATTTTTTTTTTAATCCAGTCACATTTCCTATTTGTGCTAAAAGTAAGAGAAAAATAGCTTGAGTGAATGAGAAACAGAGCTGGGGGGAAGGGAAAGGGGTTCAGCGACATGAAAAAAAATAACAGTTTTGTTTCCTTCAAAACGATGTCTTCGTTCACTACCAAGTCTTGTTTAACCTTTCCTCCTTCTAACTGCAAACTGCCATTTCCAAACAAAAAGTTGAAAACCTTCATTGAGAAGATGTCAAAAAGGAAATGTTTTGGCATTTCCAAAATGACACATTTCATTTCGACATTTCAAATGAAATGTCTGGACATTAAAAATAAATTAACTCCCCCTGGGGATTTTCAACATATCCAGTTGCCAAATTCAACTTAAGCTTATGAATAGTTCAGGCTTTCCCAAATTCAACTTTTGAATTAATTTACACTGGAAGTTCAATTCGGTTTTGGTCCAGACTGTGATGCTGAGACCCTGCAATGCCCTTGTAAATGATTCGCCTCTCTACATTCCCAAAACTTGATCTCCAGCCAACATCGCAAGCCTAGAAATATTTACACCTTATGAAAATATTATATCTGAAGAGAATGGGTTAGCCTATGACCCAACAACAGCCTCTCAAATTATTCTAACATGTGCTTCGCTCCTAATATACTGCTGTCATTCATGGGGATTAATGGTTGTTATTAATCATCCATTTGAAGGCACAGAAGAAAACCATCTCCCCATGCACAAGACAGAGGGAACATTATTTATTTGCTAGCACTAACATATAATAAAAACAATTTCTCAAGTAGATTTCTCCTCACATACACAGATGACCATGTCAAGCCATGAGTGATTTGCAAGGCTTTGGAGGCATGACAAAACCAACTGGCAATGACAACCAAGGTTATTGTCTCGCAACCCCTCTTCAGATGAGTAATACTCACGAGGCTAGGCACATCCGTCAACCAAAAGCCTTGGTGAAGAGTTTTGGGGACATGAGAGTGGTCACACCCATGGTTGCTTTCCACTAGGCTGGTGGTGGGATTCAGCAGAGCCCCCAGGCCAGCTGCAATGCTCACCAGGAACTTGGGCTGTCYGACGTGGTGGAGCTACCTGCAACCACCATCCTCAAAGATACCACGTTCACTGGTTTTGAGCCAGCTTAGATAGACAGTGGCTAAAGGAAAATGTGCACCATTAGGCTTTAATCCGTCACCATTCCAGGGTGACCTTCCTGGGGTGACTGATGGAGCGAAGCRTTTCGAGTGAGTCAAGGCCAGGACAACCTGTCCCCAAGCATCATCACCAAGGTACCGACTTTTTCCGATGGCAAGAAATCTGAATATAGGGTCTCCTGCCATTGGCAACATATTATCCCCAATTTGCTGTGGTAGCTCAGGGGGGTCGTTTTTCCTGTTTTTACTCTTTAACACTGTAATTTGCTCAGACTGAAAGCACTTAGCACCAAAGACAAAGCTGAGGACAGGACAGATGACCAAACTGCCTAGCAGAGACAGCAAACTTCCACTCTCCTGGATTTTTAAAGGGTCTAACCCAAAATATCCTTGCACCCTCCATCGAGACCCTGAACAGGGCTACAGGAGGTCTGAAATACTGACTCCSACCCAGCACGAGCTTTGCATTGAACTTCACACTAAAGAATAACTTACGTGTTTATACGCCTTGCTTGCACAGCACGGTGCTTGTAGGCTGGAGGCTCAAGTTCCTTCTTTTCATTCACTCCTTGAGTGAGTCAAACTATTTATTTGAACTGGAATCCACATGAGGTGCAGAACAGCTCAGGCTTCGGCTCAAGGCCAACTGCACTCCCATTGTCCATTATATAAAAGCAGGTATCCCGGCATGGTCATGGGAGGTATGAAATACAGAAGACAACAAAACACTGCTTTCATGAGACAGCTGCAGAAAAAAGAATTAATGCAATAGAAAAAAATGTAGATCTATATTTCGCTTTTCTCTCCTGTTGTCCTTTCTCTGCATCCCTTTACCTCTTGCCTTTTTGAAGTTAGGTACAGAAGAACAAGCCTCTTCATATTCAGCCTTTTCTCCACTCTCCACATTTCTGTATTTAATCCACGCCCTTCTGTAGACTTTTAACTTTCAATTCCTGAAGCTCAGCCAACATCCCTTATTAAGTGAAGTTGCCTCTTCACCTGCTGAACTATGACCAACAAAAAAAATTCAAAAGCAACCTCATGGGAAATACACAGCTCCTGGGAATACTGCTAAGGAGGCTGCTCCTTTTCTCTGGACTCCTAAACTGAAAACCTCTTGGTATAAAGTCAGATCTGGGCTTTTCTTCAACAAGAATCCTCCAGCTGAAAATCAAGGCAGTGAAGAAAATACTCTTGAGCATGCCAGCGCGTGTTAGTACTGGCCCAATGCACTAAGGTGGCATCTCCAAGGCTTGGTGCATGTGCACTCTTCTAGGCAAGATGCATTAAAGGTTCCTTGACTCTTTTCTGCAAGAATGAGTCCTGGCCTTGTTGACTGGCATGGCTAGTAATTTTGGTAACTATTTTGCTCATGTAGGAGTACGTTCGGGAACATCCCATGCAGCGACTTCCCAAAGGAGTAACAGCAAGGAAGAGCTCCAGGCCTTGGGAAAGGGGTTCCTGGATACCCGTTTTGAGATTTAAGGTAGTACATAAATGTACGTTCTTGTAAGCAATATCTGATGAACTCTGTTCAAGATTACATCCAAAGAGCAACAGCCTCCGGAGTATAATAGAGTAGAAATGGGCTCTAATAGGGTATTTRGCTGTTATATTAGTATTAATCTGCCCAGCGGCTACATTGTGAGAGGCTCATGAAAACTTTCTCTTTTCCCCACTGTATCAGTGAAAGGTCTTTAGCAATTTGCATCCAAACAAATGTGCTTTGTGAATAACGGGACCTTGCATGGGACTATAATTTTATTACCTCATTCAACCCATCTTAGCTAAATTGTGCTTCCTCTTTGAAGAGGTGCCATTGGTGAGGAGAGATTGTTTGCAACTGCACATGTWACAAAAATGGACATTTTCGACTTCCACGACCTGTTTTTTTTGTCATTTATTTCCAAAATACCTGCTGTCTGTCAGAACGATGCTTCCCCTTTGTCAGAGCCTATAACCATCACTCAAAGCCCGTGGTATCTCACAAAAGTTCAGTGGAAAATGAGAGGAAAAACTCCCAGGGTAGATATCTGAAGCTTTCCTTTGAGAAGAGGGAATGGATTAACTGAAAGAAAAATAAATAAGCTCTAAGGTCCCAGCTCACCGCTGGTATGAGTGGGTGCGAATCCCAACACGGAGCCAAGGCCACATCCACATCATCTCCTTGAAGGCAGCAGGATTATCGCTGTGGGAAATACTGAGCGCACATTAGGATGTAGGAAAGAGTGCTTTAATCACTAGATTGACAAGGAGCAAAACAGTCACTAAAATTAAGGTGGGACAGCCCAGGGCAGTTTGGTGAAGAGGAAAACCAAGAAACAGTTATCTCGGATCTATGTCCCAGTGCTTCCCCAGCTTTTTTCTACATCTGCATCCATTTGCCTGTCTCATCTCACAAGGTGATCTCTTCAGGATGCTGACTGCATTTTGSTCCTTGCACAGCACCTAGCTCACTGAGCCTGGAGTCCTAGCTACTGCCAGGACGTATCTCCAGCATGGAGAAGATGGCCTCCCGTCTTCTATCTCYTTCCCACCAGTCTCTCACACTACCCCAAAATTTAACACCGGTTTTTCTCTGCTTCACACCAAGCTCTGTATCTCAAGTCATTTAATGCAATCCTATTCCACTGTTATCACTACTACTGGTATAACCAAAGCACAAAAAAGGAGAGAGAAATAGAGATGGAGAGAGAGAGATCCCCCTCCAGCATATATCTGAGACAAATACCATTTGTATGCCTCTAGACCAGCAGTAAGATATCTGCTAGTTGAAGAAGGGACAGGCAAAATGACAGCGTGCTAGGTTTTTAAGGGCAAAAAAAAGAGGAGAAAACCAGGGCCACGATACAAGCAACTATTTTGCAAGCTACTTAAGACAGATTAAAACATAAGGGCRGCTTTTTGGTTGGCCTCTGCCTGCAGTAGACCAGCAACAGACTTGAACAAGACCCTGGTTGCATTTGAGGTCTGATGCACTTAGGGARGATGCATGTTGTCCCAGAAAGCTCCTGCCATCCCAGGCAAGCACAACACGGTCACAGACACTCTTTGGCTCTCCTGGTTACTAAATTTACTAGAAAGATTAAGCAAAGATGCACTTCCCAGCAATAAAACACTCCTTCGATGGCATCACTGGAGACCCCACTCCTGCATTAATTCAGAGGCGGCCCATTACCTATTAATTAGAGGACACTATTATGCAAATAATGAAAATTAATTAAGCCCTCACTTATTAATCTAAACCAGTCTCTTCCTTGCTGTTCTTGAATACACCCCAGGCAAGCAGCTACAATTTTTTTAATCATAAAAGTGACAACCTATGAGCTGACACTTCTTTAAAGGATGTCTTTAATATCACAATAAAATAAAATAAAGTAAAACAGCCTTGTCTCTCAAGTGGGCCAGCAATAACGAGATGTTAACCCCATCTCCCCCAGCCTGCTGGGTTGAGAGAGATGGGAAGTTTCCTTCCCAGAAACCTCATCCTTCTCCCAGGAGGCTGCTTCTCCCCATTGGGCATAKCTGGGCACCAACAGTCCTGGCTAGATGTTCCTCTGAGCAGCCCGTTACCATGTTCCTCTGAGAGCCTGACACTGCAGCAGCCAGCTTGACCAAGCCCAGAGGGACAGAGGGACCTGCCGTCAGGCATCAGGAGGCTCCAGTTATCACTGCAAGCAGGGACCAACGTGACCTGGCTCTGCGGACAGCACCTGGGAGGTTTCCTGCCACCAGGAACGATCCCAGGGAGCTAAAGAGGAGTATTTATGCCTCACTTCACTATGTGCATTTTTGTTTGGTTGTTTTCTTTTCTAAACCCATTACGACCTCATGAATAAATTTACTTTCTGAATTTCTTGGCAGTTTCTTTATTAAAGCTGATTGCTGCTAATCATAACCAAAAAATGAATGCTTCAGCRTTTTGCTAAAGTGCTACGGGCTCCTGCAGGACCCATACCTACCTAAGCTTGGATCTCACTGGCTGAACAGTAGATCCAGGACTTGAATGTCCAGGCAGATGTTTGCAGACTTGAGACCACTTCTGGGTGCCTTCTGGAGGTGGCAATGTCAGAGGTCACCACTTGTATTTGACAGATGAAAAGATGCAGCTTTTCCTGAGCACTTCACAGCAATGATCTCTTCTAGTCAACAGCTAGAGGACAGCGGTCATACGGATATGTTGTACCATCTACAGTCCTCCTCTCTTCCCCACACAAGATCTCCTGCACAGAGAGGATCCYGGCAGGGATCTCATCATGGCTCAGTGACAGCCATGACAGCGACCAGATGCACTTGTCAGTGAACATGAGAAACACCACCTCAGCCACGGGATGAGGATGGCAGGTCGCCCTCAGCAAGGRTGAAGAGCATCTCCAGACCAAACATCACGCTCCCACCTTGGAGRAGCAGATGCAGGGCTGAATCACCARGAAGCCAGGAGGACTCTGAGCTCATGCAAGAGCCAAGGGGCACAGCAAACATGACATCTTGCAAAGGAGTGATCATATTTTAAGTACAAGTCCTCCCCTGCATGCCAGTTTTTCCATCCCATTTTCACTCCTATYACTACAAATTTCATGCGGGATTAATGAGCGTGCAGTTCAACGAGGTAAGGTCCCCTCAAGGTACAGTTTAATGAGAGGACTTCACCAGACTCCTCTGATGTCTGAACTCATCCCAGACAGCCCAGTCTCCAGGCCAGGGTCTGGTGCACAGCTCACTCAGGACCACCGGAGGTGCACCCTGCCTGGTTTACAGATGGGAGGCTCCTTCAGAAAACCCTCCTGGGCCAGAAGAAACAGGTCCCTGAGCCAGGGAAAGCCAGCATGGCTGAGCTCCACGGGGCGGTGAGCCCCCAGGTGAAAGGACCTCTCCGATGGATGGTCTGGTTGAAGGTGCACAGGTTGACCCAGGAAGGTCTGAGGTTTGACATTTGCCATAAGGAAGACATTCAGCTGAACATGGAGAGAGGAGAGTGAAGACCTGGCAACCAACTCCATCTACACACACCACTTAAGCAATGGTTCTGCGTCCCTCAGGGAATGGTCTCAGGGTTGGATAAGGTGTCTTACAAAGAGGTGAGCTGAGGAAGGCACCGAACCATCATTTGGGGGTGTACTGCATATTCCACATTAACCCATCCAGGGGACAGTYGTGGAACAGGATGCCCGTGACGTGGTCTGCTCCAGTCTGAAGTCCCAGGTTATCCTGGAAGCTATTTCATTTTCTCTTCAGACCCAAAGTATCCACATGGGAAATCAGTGGGCAGTAGCTCACCCGGTGATTACTCCCTGTGGATCAGCCTTTAGACAAATGTGTCATCTACTGCGCCAGATCTCAATGACGGGGACGTGCTCTGAAATTGGAAACTCTCTCACACCTACTAAGCAGCTTAAATCTAATCCCCTTTACCCTTCCCACTGCACAATTCCAGCCAAAAGCAAGGAAAACCCGGATTTTAACGGCTCGCCGCAAAGTCACTGGCGTCCCGCTGCCCAGTCTGTACCCTCACTCCTCCTCCTGGTTTCACCATCTCATTTTCCACTTGCACAGCTAAAACTTTAAGCAACTACAGCTTAAAGGGTACAATACCCTTACAAGCCTTTCTGTCTCCGTGCACCGACCAGCTCACAAGGGTGAACGGCTGCGCGGAGGAGAATGCATAATTTCATCCCTCTTCTTCCTTCTCCGACAGCCATATATCTGCATTCCCTAACAGCAACCTGTCTTTGCGGGGAGCAGACAGTGCCTCCTAAATCACAGCCTTCAAGGCAACCTCCCGAGATGCAGCATCTCCTCTAACTGCCAGGTGGCTTTTCTTGCTTGCATGTGTTTTACATTACGCCGCAGACCTGCAACACAACTCCGAGACAATTTTTAAGAGCTGTACTTACCGTCATTGCTGCAGATCGCCCCTCGGCTCCCGTTTTTCCCCTTGCATTTCTTTTCCTTACCAGACAAGGTGCCGCGCACCTCGTTTTTCCCAGGCTGTGCGTGCAAAGCCAGGGCACGGCACGCAGGGCTGGGCACGCTCTACATCACCGCTCGCCGCGACGATGTCTTCGGCCGCCAATGTGAAGGACGGAGGCTACACGCCTTGTTTTGCAGTTCTTGAAGTGACTCAGAATGGCCTCAGAATTATGCTTGGAATAAGTGATTAAAAACCCTGACTGCTCCTCCATTACCATGCACGGGTGACACTCCCAGCAGCACCAATCACAGCTGCACCCTTGTAAATGACAGCAAAATTGGAGCTGCTGCCTGATGAGGATGACTTACACCASCAGTACCGAGAGCTGGGACTCCCCCAGACTGTTTCCTCTTAACTTGGGATAAACCCCGGGTGTGTGGAGATGGGAATAAGGGCTTGGAAAACCCATCGATGGGAGGGGAACCATCCAGCCTGTACTTAATGTTCTGAACCCCAGCACACAGTCACCTCCCGCAAAAAACCTTCTCCGAGATGCCAGTCTCCTCCGGGCCAGTATTTGCAGGCAGTAGCTATTTGGAGAAACCTTCACAGGCACTGCAGACATCTTGAAATGGAGGTGCCCAGACCTTTGATCATACTTTATATCTATCCCAGGCAYTAAAATATGCAGCCTGGATTTCCTTGGTAGGGAGGGAATCCTGGTGGGAAGAAGGAAACAGGATTTCGGTGGAGGAAATGGAGAGCAGAGGGAAGTTTTGAAGGGGAAGGGAGGAGGGCTTTTGACTAAAAGCAAAAATTATAGCAAAAACAACTTGTTCAGATGGTCTCCTGGGGATTCGGGGCCCTGAAATGCCAATGCAAAGCTGGCAGTTGCGCCAGGCGAGAGCTTTGCACGCCAACCCTCAGAAGACCAGGAGAGAAGTSAACGCTGGTGCTTCGGCTTTTCCCAGCGAGTGTTGGGCACAGCTYTGAGCCCAAAGGAGGCTGCTGCAGCCCTTTGTTCACAAGCCTGGGAAGAATTGTAAGGGAAAGGGTGTCCRGCAGCACAGCCTGCCTGCAGGCATCACCTGGCAGGTCAAGGAGAGCAAGGAGAGAGCCAGGGCTGCTCTGGACCCYGCTGCCAGGGCACTTACTGGCCACGCTGTTTGCTCTCTGCAACAGAAAACCTGCCCTGATACGAGTTTAAACGCATTTAAGTGGCTATGTGCGATGGCAGTGCAGGAACAAGCTTGCCTCCTGCTCAGCCACCCATGCTGTGGAGCAGCCACCTCCACCCACAGATAAGCAAAGAGCCGGAGCATCAGAGAGACCTGCATAAGACACCCTCAGCAGTCTGTGATCACAAGTACACGGACATCAGTTGACTTTACAAATCACTATCCCAAGGGGTAGATGGCAAATTCCCCTATATTTTTCYGGGAAGCTCCATGCTGTCACAGCCCCAGTCTTCCAGGTGCCTCATAAACCTCCCAGAGCTTGGGAGAAAAGTATCATCTCTGCTCCCCCAGCTGGAAAAAGAGCATGGGAATTCAATTAGCAGATAAACAGGTTGAAGCCTACATGCACGGATAGTCCCACATAGGATTAACTCATGGGCTTCATATCTGAGGACCAGGTCCACAGGGYTTCCAGCCCTTATTTAGGTACCCATCAAAATCAAGTTCATGTATTTTGGTGTAGGGTGACACGGCCAAGGTCACACACCGAGTCTGAGCAGAACTCACACCATGGAAGTCACTAAGAAATGAATGGTGAAGATCCCACAGAGGTTTYAAAAGGGAGAATAAAACCTCTCTCCCTCTCAGATCTGAACTACTTTGCATTAATCCAAGCCTGTWCTGTTCTAAAACATCAACCCACCCATCAAGCAGCTGCATCTCAAGCCTTGTCTTTTTCTCATTAGCAGAAATGAACACCAACACAAAATTCAGCTCAAGCCTCCCAGCAGATGTGGCTGAGCTGTGTGCTCCTCCCTCGGGCTGCCCATGTCCTCTCCTTCTGGAGCCATTCCCATCTACTACCAGCTGGATCATACAGGATGATGCTGCCATATCCTGGTGGGATGGACACTCCTTGGCTATAGTTTGGGYTAACTGGATGACCAGCAGTCTAAGGCTCCCCGTCTCTTTTTCACTGCCAAAATACTCTTTCACTGACCTCTTTCCTTCCAGCTGATGATCCCACTCATGCAAATTCGTCACTGCCTTCTGTAAAGTTTCCAAAGGTCAAAATAACAAACTTTGGTGTCCCTTGTATTTGAGAAGAAAGAGGAAAATCCAAGCCATCTGTTATTTTGAACTTCGCCTGTATTTTGTGCAAGTTTTATGAGGCAGCAATCTAAAAGTCTGGATAGTTAGTGCAAATCAGGGCCATTTCACTGCAGACCTTCTGATGTCTCCCTCCTTAAGGTGAAGATCTGAAGAATCACAACAACTTGCAGCCTACTGGCTTTGGGCATCAGCTGAATGTTGTATCATTACAATTCACTGTCCGCATTACAGAGAGGTGCAGAGACCTAGCCAAGAGGGCATATTATCATGCTAGGCGAGCTACTAATGTTTCACTTGCAACATGAAAGACAATCCCTGCCCTGGAAAAGCAAAGAGATGCTCCACAGACAAGGCACTGGAAACACAAAACCTGGAGTGACCTGCCGTGGTCACCCAGGCAGGTAGTGGCCGAACCAGGGAAACACCCAGGTGTCCCCCTTAGGGCCACCCCACCTCCTGGGATGAATTCCAGTCCTCAACATCAGCTTTTTGCTACCTGCCCTCACTTGACTTCCTCCCCCAAGTTGACCTGTGGGTAGATCCCTGTTCTGCAGCAAGTGTAGRTATCTTTCCTGAAAGAGCGGTCAAGCATTKGAACAGGCTGCCCAGGGAAGTGGCGGAATCATCATCACTGGAGGTGTTCAAAAAACGTGTAGACGTGGCACTTTGGGACATGGTTTAGTGGGCATGCTGGTGTTGGGTTGACGGTTGGACTTTTCTGACCTTAATGATTCTATTCTAGTCTAGTCTATCAGCAGGGTTCCCAGCTGCAGACAAGAGCTGACTGCTGCCGGGACCCAGGAGGAATCACAGAATGGTTTGAGTTGGAAGGGACCTTTAAAGGCCATCTAGTCCAACCCTCCTGCCATAAGCAGGGACATCTTCAACTAGATCAGGTTGCTCAGAGCCCCGTCCAACCTGACCTTGAATGTTTCCAGGGATGGGGCATCTACCACCTCTCTGGSCAACCTKTGCCAGTGTTTCACCACCCTTGTAAAAAATTTCTTCCTTATATCTAGTCCAAGGAAGCGATGGAACATGTCTCCAGAACAGCAGCTTCCCCGATGATGGGTCTTGACCGAACCCTGCAGAGCTGCCAGGGCAGCAATGGCCAAAGCCCAATACCCATGTCAAGCACTCTGCCCCTCCCTGCCTGCTCCAGCTTGCAGGGAGCTGCCTTCCCTCACCCTTTGCTCACCACCCACCACTTCCTTCCCCCTCTCCAGCTTCCCCTTTTCTTTGTTACCAAAATTCCTCACCCCTGCATAGCCATTGACCCCAGGGCCACCCTGCCATCACTCCAGAGGGAAGCCCAGCCTCAAGCCATCTCTTCAAAGATGACTTCACATTCAGGCCTCCCTTCTGCACCTTTCCTTGTACCCCTGCCTTCCTCAACCCTCCTTAGATCGTGTCCTCAAAGGCCACTCCTCTGCCCGAAGAAAACCTGTACAAGGGTTAATAATCATSAGGCACCGCCAAGACCAACACAAACAAGCACTGAGCTGCCCAACGTCTTGTGCAAACCRATCGATGCAAATATTGCATGTGGAGCAACAGGGATCCCGCGGCCAAGCACCGCTGGGCTTCCCATGCCGGGGACAGGGCAGAGTATCAAAGAGGAGCCCAGTGCCGGCCCCGAGCCCACCACCGGAGYCCTTCTCAGACAGGGAAGACTCATCCCTGATGAGACGGGGAACACACCAACATCTTGTCTTCAGCCCCCTACAAGCCAAGCTGATCTCAGCAAGCTCCAGCACGTGCCAGAGGGATAGATTACAGATAGCATAACGGTCTTTGCTCTGGGATAATGATCTGGCATAGAGTACAAGAACACGTGCACGTGTGTGAGTGCGTGCGTGCACGCGTGCTTGTCTGTGCCCTCACGGGGAGCTGGAAGGGCAGCCACCTCGCTGCATGCTTCGGGGCAGCCCTGCACCAGGTGCGACCACGCCATCCCCCCAGCGCAGCACTGTCTCTGCAGACCTGAACTAACACCATTTGCCTCTCTGTTGTCATGTTGTGCAACCATCTCCTCCCAGACTTGTACCGGCATCATCCCGTCTCCTCCAACACAGAGCACAGCCCTGCCTGGATATCAGTCCAAACCAAYTCCAACATCTTCATCACCTGATTCTGTCTTTCTGCCTTTCCACTTAGGCACCACGAAATGGGCAATAACCTTGAAATTATGACTATAATTACAGTTTGGTGGGTCTTAAATGTAGCAGAGAAAGATAGTCCTCCTCTTCATGACATTCCCGGTAGGACCTAACACAACAAATGACCCAAGGGAGGTCTGAGGAGCTGGAGGTCTATGTTTTAATTTGCCCGTGATGGGGCTTCTCAGTGCTTACCGTGTACTGCCAAAATTTGGGCTGCTCACCAAGTTTGCACCGCTACCCAGGCACACATCCTCATCAAAATCCACCTGCTCTTATGAATATTTCTGGCTTTCCACTAAAAGAGGGCTATGTTCCTTTTCTATCTAAAAAGAAAAAAAAAAAAAAAATTAGAGAGTGGACAGGCAGTTAGGAATTTCTGAGGTTTGACAGTCCGTAATCAGAGACGAACTTGACCGAAATAGAAGTTGTCTTTGCAGGAAACAAACCCCTGAACTGTTCTCCATTCATTTTTAGCAAGTAAACCAGGTGAGCACAACCAACTGCTCGTTATCTTCTGAGTCACGGGAAACAGCACCCGAAAGACATGCCTTGCCCAAAGCTTTGGAGGACTAAAAAAAAAAAAATTATGCAAATGATTTGAGGCAAGTCTTGAGGCTTGCAAATTCCCTGTGAAATCCGGGCTTTGGATAAGCAGGAGCTCCAGGGCTGAGGTCAGGCTGCTGCCGAGCACCTGCACTTAGTAATGCATCATTGACCAAATTCTGCTTGGGGCATCAAAGCCCCACAGACGTCACCGGCTGCACAGTCTGGCCCAGTAACCCGTAATTTCTCCCTCATCAGAAGCAACAGGGTGAGAGTTTTAGTGGCCATACATAATGCATGTCTTCTGGCATCACTGGGGAAGCGGGAGATGAGCACCACAGCTGGCAGGGCCGGCTGCAATACCAAAAAATTAGGCACCTGAATAACCAAAAAGAGCTCCAAGTGCCCCCTACGATCCCAAAGGCAGCTGGGAGCATATCCTCCCCTCTATCCCTGCTCTCCCACGATATCCCAGCTCTCTTCCACATTGCCCGTGCAGCAGCCACACATGGATTGTTTCATCGTGGCTGGTACCTATGCGCTGGTGGACCAGCCAACTGACACCCCTTGGCATGGATGAAGGCTGAGCATCTTCCTCACACACATCCCCTCTCTGTCATACAGTATGAAAAAAGCTTATTGAGTAGTTCATCGGCTGTAAGCACGATTAAGTACTCCAGGCATGATGYGCCCTACACTCAAAGGTCTCCGTGGTAGCCTGAGAGCACCCTATGCAATTGCTCCTCTGCAGCCTGTTGCTGCTACTTTCCTTTCCATTCCCACTGCCGATCCACCATCAACCTCCTCTTCACCATCTCGGCTAGTTTCCTACAATCCAGCCTCCAGTATGCCCTCCCCAGACATCGGATCTAATCTTCACCCAGCTGTGACCCTCGCTCCTTATCCCCACATCCAGGGAAGCTGCTTTTATCCCCTTTTCCCTCTATTTTCCCTTGCGTGTTCTTCCCCAGCCCACTCTSATCCCTCCCTCCCTGCACCCTTGGTCCTTCCCTAAAAATCCCAGTAAGTTCTGAACATCCCTGGAAACCCCTGAGAGCATCTTATACCAAGTTTTACTCAATCCCAAAACACTCTTCTCGCTGAAACCCGTAATAAACCCACTCCACTGTAGGCAATCATGCCCTTTATCTCGTGTGGCTTTCAGGAAAGAGACTTCCTCCCTGGACGTCCATGGGTGGGTTTCAGGCCAGGGCCAAGGCTCTATCTGGTCCCCTCCATATGCATGATCACACCTCCACCAAGATCCTCCACCAGCACAGAAGACAGACGGGGAGCACGTACGGGGGAGTCCTGTCTTGGTTTTATATCAAAAGATGCAGGACTTGGACCAGAAACCATCCTCCTGGCCAGGTCCAGCCTCCTCCTGCCTACCTGGGGCACTGATTGCAATGCCACCATGTCACACTTCGCTCTCTTGGCCATACCATGGTGAAGCAGAAGCTGCTGCTCCTTCAAAAGGTCCCCGTTGCTGTCAACCAAGGATGCTCGTTGTGGCAGCTGCAACCCAAGAGGCAGCAGGAGCCATCTGCCTGAAAAGGGCGGGGAAGAAGCCAATAAAACTTCCCAGAAATGGGGGTTAGATCCTGCTGCCACCAAAATATCTGTGTTTCCCTGGGAGGAGAGCTCTCCACCCAGCACAGTGGAGCATGATCACATAAATATCAGCCCTGATTGAACTGCACAGGGCATGACATTTACCGCCAGGATGTAACCTTTGAATACATCTCCTGCAAGTGATTAGCRCTGAGCACACTCCGTGCCATTTAGCCATCACCGCTGAATGATGATCAGATTAAGTGATGACAGAACTAAGGAAAACCGTGTGAATACAGTAGGTGGAGAGCGCCAGACAGCGCTTCCCAGCCTGACCACGAGTGAAGAACAGTGGTGGGAGCAAGGAGAGCATCAAGATATGAGTTTGCTTAAGCTGAGCAGACCAGGCATAATCAACATCGAGCAATGTTTGCTACAGCAAATCCTGCAAACAAACTAAGGGAAAGATCTTCTGACAACCCCCTCCGGCTGTAAGCCTCAGCACATCTGGGWGTTCAGCAGACGGCAAGTCAAGGAGACGAGGGCAGACAGCAGGCAAGCGTCAACAGCAGCACAAATTGGGACCCATCAGAAAACCTCCGTAGGAACTGGTTTCCTACAGAAAACTGGATCTCCGACAACAGACCTCTCTGCATAACTTGTAACGCTGCTAGAGGAGACCCATACTCTAAATTTTTACTAAAAATTGAGGTTTTCTGTTGGAGAGGAAGACTAATGTACCTCAATCTCATTAAGAATACATCTCTCTGCTCAGAAGATGGGAAACCAGACCCCTCCCAGGCCACAAACCCAGCATCACCTGCWTTTTCCACTCATCTGCTCCGAAATTGAGAAACTTGTCAGACATCAGACACCTCTTCTGCAAATCCCATTCCAGCTTTCCAAATCTGCAGCAAATGACGAGCCCTAAGTATCGACTGGGGTGCAAGACCCTGGAGTGATCTCATTCAGGTCGTGTGTCATTGCTTGTKAGGTTTGCATAAATGATTGATGGGGGCCCCAGCAGCAGAAGGGGATTTCAGAGAGAAAAACCCAGCGACAGACCTTCAGCTTGGATAATTTTCACCAGGCTGCCACTGCCACCAGCCAAGGACCTTCTCCTAGGCTATGGGGCCATCACTAGCTCTTCCCTTGCATGTTCCTCACCAGTCTCGAGAGTGGTTTATGGACACGAACATCTCTGGCCCCCCAGCAAAGATGTGAGCTTTGGGATATGCACCCTGCAGCAACACRTCCAGAAGACCCTGGGAACATGTGTGTCCTTCACACTGTTCCACGTCCTGAGGTACCAGAACCCAACAGACACAAAATACAGCCTCAAGTCCAAAAATSATAGCGTTACCTAAACCCTCCATCCCACACACTCCCAGTAGATCACACAGATCCATCTCCAGGGCACATTTGGTACCAGGCTATAGGGGGTTAAACTTTATGGCCTCAAAAATAACATTTTAAACCCAAAAAAGGAGGYGGAGGGGAGGGACAACATGCCATCMCCCAAGCCGTGCRCTCCTATATTCAGGGAAATCTCACCTGAATTCTTATATAAACCAACCCAAGACCCCAGGCACACCAAGAAAATGAAAATAAAAACTAAGCAAATGAAAATAAAAAATACCTCCTGCAATCCGACAGTCCCGGGTCAGTCACAGTACGTCCTCGGGAGTTTTTGGGGAGGACACCTCCACATCAGCAAATAATCGACCGTATTGAAACGACTGTGCCCCATCTTCTGCCTGCAAACGCTCCGGCTGGTGGTTTTTTTTCCTACAGCGGTTTGACTCAGAGGTCTGGCCAGACTCACAGCTCTCAAATTCGTTTAATAAATCATCTCCTCACCACGCCCAGAAGCAAAAGGCAAATCTGTGTCTCCCAGGCACCTGCTGATTGGACTAACGTGCCTCTTGCTAATTACCCTGCGAGGAAGAGTATGGTTCGAGTGACGTGTTTATGAAGATAAATATTTTAACTTCACAGTTACCGCTGTAAACTCGTTCCAGCCAGAGTCTCTTAAGTTGATTCCAGGAGAAAATGCCTCGATAATTAATTTTTTTTTTTTTAGAGGCTATGAAATATTAATTTCGGTGAAATACGTAGCATGTCTTTCAGGTGCAATTAGTAGCTGCTGGTGGAGGAAAAAAACCTCGCTGGTGAAGCTCAGGGAAGGGATGGGAGTGTTTTCCCCCCTCAGCGGAGGGAATGCAGTGCTCTGCCCTATCTAATCTCACTATAGCAACGGGAAGACCTTGGCAACCCCGATCTTTACAGTTATTAAGATGGGAGCGGGAAGAGTCGGGAGCGCAGCGCCGAGGGATGCTTGACCGAGAAGCTGACCTGGTTCCTACCAAGGAAATAAAGTACCCTGTCTCGCTCAGGGGTGATGGAGGGTCTGCCAAGCTCTTGGATGGGTGGTAGTCCAAGGTTGGCTCCCCAAAACTTTCTTGTGGTGCATTTTTTTGCAGCCAGAGATGCCACGCGGACAGACATGCATCTCCCCACCATACCCTGGAAAAGGATCTCCAGGTCCTGTCGCCTGTTAGAGCAGGTCCAGAGGAGGCCACAAAAATGATCTGAGGGCTGGAACACCTCTCCTATGAGGACAGCTAAGACAGCTGGGGTTGTTCAGCCTGGAGRASAGAAGGCTCCAGGGAGACCTTATTGTGACCATCCAGTACTTAAAGGGGGCTTAGAAGAAAGATGGGGACAGACCTTTTAGTAGGGCCTGTAGCAATAGGACAAGGGGGAATGGTTTTAAACTAAAAGAGGGGAGATTCAGACTAGATATAAGGAAGAAATGTTTTACGCTGAGAGTGGTGAAACCCTGGCACAGGTTGCCCAGAGAGGTGGTAGATGCCCCATCCCTGGGAACATTCAAGGTCAGGTTGGACGGGGCTCTGAGCAACCTGATCTAGTTGAAGATGTCYCTGCTCACTGCAGGGGTTTGGACCTTTAAAGGTCCTTTCCAACCCAAACTATTCTGTGATTCTATGATTCCCCAAAGTCCCAAGAAGAAGATGCTGCACTTGGGACCACAGGCCAAGTCTGCAGCCAGATGCCCTCCCTCAGCCCCCCTGATCTCAGCCCCAGCTTCAACCATGAGGATGTGCCCAGATGGGACAGGGACAAGGAAGCTCCCCGGCGACTGCCACCCAGCTGGGGGCTTCCAGTAACCAGCACCGCTGCCATCTCAGCACCTCCAGAGATCACTCGCTTGCTCTCGGCTCTCACCAGGATGATTCACCCACAAATGCAAAGGTGCAGAGCGCTCAGATCAGCTCGCTGCAAAATATTACATCTTGGTGACTGCCTGGCCCAGAGCCACTTCAGTCCTGAGCTCCTAGACAGTGGGGACAGCCCCAGGGCTAACCTGGCTGCCACCAACTCCTGGCCATAGCTTGGTCCCACCTGGACAGAACAGTATTTACTGTAATACTTCTCCCCTGTTGAAGAGGGACAGTTCACTAAGACCTCCTTAACAGCCCTGCACCACCCTATAAAAGGGGACTTCAAGCTGCTAGGTTCTCTGAAACCAGACCCTGCAGCTCACAGACCAGCCCTGAATATCTCCCACCCATTCTGCTCCACCATCTCACTGTCACAGCCACCCACCAGAACAGGCTGCTGACTCAGGGATGACTGGCTGGGGACCCTGCAAGGCTAAATTACTACTACTACTATTCAGACTGCTAGTAGGATAATAATAATAATCCATACTAAAATTCCAAGGTAGCATGAGTTAGCCTTTTTGGTGGCGGAAGATGTGTTTGTCTCTAGCACCACTCTTCTTGGCACCCTGAAGTCACCGGCCCACGTCCCTCCTGCTGCTCAGTCCACTATCATGGTTTCCACCCAAACTCAGCTGTTTCTTTCTGTTCCAGCATCTGGATTAGCCCAAAGAAGTTTCTCCACCAGCCTCTGAAACACTGTCCCACAACCCAACCCTACCGTAGGTGCAGGTCCCTAGCCCACAGCAGCCAGGACAGTCCTTGCTGCTCCACRCTACCTTCTGCTCCCCACGAAGACCCTCCCCACCACCAAAGTCCCTGGCTGACACCCTGCCACACTCCTCACGATCCCAGCTTTAACCCCTCTAGGGCTTTACCAGCATTACAAGATAAAGTAGGCCAATTCCAGATAGGATTAGGTGCTGCTGGTCATTTTTTCCTCCAAAGAAGAGAGGAAGCTCCCMTCACTTCAATTAGCTCTGTTGGGTGGATGTTGTCCAGCCAAAACCTTTGCCAGAGAGCCCAACGCTGGGCACCAATACAGCCTACTAGACACATAGCTCTCTACTCAGAGCATTGCTCGSTTTCACTCCCACAGTCCTTGGAGGCAAATAAACGATAGCGCTGGAAACGTAAATCCTTCAGCAGCTGGGAAGAAGGCTGCCAAGGAGGTTTTGAAGGCCTGGTCGCTTTGGACCATGGAAAGCATGGGGTATACAGTGTTTAAATACCATTATGAATGGAGGAGCAGCAGGAAAAGAGGTTAGATCAGATGAAGCAATCATGATTTCACTCAAGAAGGGAGATGGTGTAGAAAACTTAAATATATGATTCCCATCCCTCAGCCAGCTCTTCAGATAGTGTATATTGGTCGAGCTCCATGGAGCTCTGCTGATAGCCACCCGGTGAGGGCTGGATCCAAGTCTCTAGAACTCTTCTGAGCATTTGTCGTCATTTTTGCTTGCCTTTTTTTTTTATGTTTGACTGGGCTGGAAAGTACCTCAATTGCACCATGCCCTTTACCACACATTAAAACCGAGAGCTATCGGAGACAAATGTCAAAATTTTAATAACGGGCTAGATCCTCATCTGGTCAAAACCAGCACCCTGCCACGCTCCCTGTGTCCCCTCCGTCCAGGCAAGGATCACATCTGCCAGCGAGGTGCCAGCCCCCATGCCGGCTGTCCCGGCGGTGGGAACTTGGGGGGCTGCTGGGTAGGATGGCGGTGAGTAAATCAAAATACAGCGAGACAGTGTGTCATCCTAACAGCCTGTTTCAGCCTCAGACACCCGCCAGCGCTAGATACCGGGAGGCTCTTTATCTTGTCACTGGTGACTAAGAGCATCCATGGCATGACGGTACCACAAAAATACAGGTGATGGAAAATGGCCCTTTTCCAAGGAGGATGGATCCCTTATTACGTTCTGTTTATCTCCTGTATTACTGAAGCCATGAAGCATGCGATCCTTTTAGGTTCTCTGAATCCACTTAGATTTTATCTACGGAGCCAGAGCTTTCCAGGAATGAAATAGCTGCAAGACACAACGTGGATGAAACAAAATCAAATAGAGAGTCTCCAACATGAAAGGCAAACTAAAAGGATGACAGCACTAGTTATACAGAGGGAGAAATAAGGAGGAAAGGAAATTAAAAGCAATTAAAGGGAATTAATTAGAAGGTATGATGGAACTATGAAAGAGGAAAAACAGCTATGCAGAGTTCACTAAATACCCCAAACTTTTAATTGTTGCACTTGGAACTGCAAGCCCTGGAGGTTCAAAACCCCTCTGGCAGTTTCGAAAAAAAATTCCCATGGCTTAAACAAATTACTTCTTTGCCTCTAAGTCTGCACGGCAGACAAGTTTCTGAGCTTCTCCTTCAAACCATGAAGGCAGAAGCGCGTCCTGCTCTCCCCTTCACTCCACCAGCCAAAGCGGACAACCCACGCCGGCACCTGACACCAGGAGTTGGGGCTTCAAGTAGAGTGTTGATGCTGTTGTCCCAGGCGTTGGGCTGAATTATTTGCACCTACCCAATGTTCCTGGTAGGGTTTTCAAAGGGCCCTGGGGGTGGTGGGGCCACCGTCTGGGCTTGAAGACACCAGGATGAGACCAGCCGCTGGGTTAGTCCCAGGGGAGATGGCTATCAGCTGGAGCAGCTTGTCTTTCATTAAAACGCACTGCCTACATTTCCCACTAAAATCCAGCAGTCCTTTTCATAGAATCATAGAATGGTTTGCATTGGAGGGGACCTTAAAGATCATCTAGTCCAACCCCCCTGCCATGGGCAGGGACACCTTCCGCTAGATCAGGTTGCTCAGAGCCCCATCCAACCTGGCCTTGAACACTTCCAGGCCGGGGGCACCCACAACTTCCCTGGGCAACCTGCTCCAGTGCCTCACCACCCTCACAATAATGAATTTCTTCCTAATATCTAATCTAAATCTACCCTCTTTCAGTTTAAAACCTGCTCATCATCCCCAGTTCTGAAATGGAATGAGAACCTATATCAAAACATTGCCATGAAGAGAGCTGCAGAGAGCAGGAGTCCCCAGTCCTTCCAGGTCTTCCCTTTGCCAACTGCCTTGGCTTTAACCATGAGAAGTAAGGAAGTCCCCTACGGAGATTAAAACGTCCTTTATTAAGGGAATAGTGTTGATGGCTGGGAGGAACGACAAGAGGTCATAAAAAAAGCAGGCAGACACTGTTTGTCTTGGCCTCCTGGATACGTATTATTTTCCTGGGACATAAGCTCTGTCCCACGCCGAAGGCAAGGACGCACGAAACGGAGACGGGGCCGCCTTGCCAACGCGGGGTTTGTTTCGGAAGAAACTCCTCACCCGGCGTTTCCGCGCAGGAAGGAGATGGTGGGGCAGCAAAACTGGAGCTGCTGGAAAGCAACAGCCAGATCCTTCAAGCTTGGGGTGCGTGCATGGGGTCCATGCAGCGCTCCTAAAAATCCATATGGGGAGATGGGCAAGGTCTAAAGCTCCTTATGGTCTTCCCATCTTCTCCATCCATACATACATAACATGCTCGCCTCTATCAGCTACAAGGCAGGTCACATACAGATACAGGGACTGTGCAAAAGGCTCCATCCCCACCCCCTGCCCCCTCTGTCCCGGCCATCGCTTGATGCTGCTGTCTTCAGAGACCCACAAAGCCTTGATTGTGTTTAATTAAGTAACTGCACGCTGATTTACACAACAATAGCCCTGTTTCCAAACACGAGGGCTTCAAGCAGCTCACCCCAGTGACAGAACCACACTGTTCCTATAAAAGTGAGAACTTCATTATCAGTTACCTATTACAATTCAGAATTTTTAAAATATCTTATTTTTTTTAAAGGCACAACTAATGTGACATGAAAAATCACTCATTTTCAACCCAGGCCTAGGGAGGAATTTTTTTTTTTTCTTGAAAGACAGACTGTTTCATGCTTTGAAGTTAATTATAAGTATTTTGCTTTATACATCACTTGCTCAGGAAGTTACGAGCCTTCCAGATCTCCCTAGTTTATTTGGTACCGAGACAGACCGAGGTTTGAAAGTCACAGCTGTCACAGCCCCAGTTTCCATTAGGAAGATTAATCTTCCCCGAGATGCATCTATGGGAAGGTCTGAATCAGAGGGTTGGATCCTGCTGACGGTTACGCAGCACCAACAGAATTGTATGAAGGAGAGGAAAAGCAAAGCTGGGTTGGACTGGTGAGCATCAAACCTCCCGCCGTGGGACCGGACAGGAGCAAGGCAGTAGAAAATCAGCTCTTTGGGACATTTCAGCAGAATATTTATGTCCCATGTAGCAAAGCAGAGCCCTGCTCCAGTGCTGGGTGTGCCAGTCAAGTCAATAACTAACTAATAGCAATAATCAAACTGACTGGAAAACTYAACGGAGCATCTACCAGTGGTCGTGCCTACGTGGTGGGATGGGAAAGCTTCAGCTGGTGGTCCCTGGGGATGATCATGGAGACCCACTGCTGCTCCGGGGTGTGCCATGGCACGTATCACAGCCTCCTTCCCTAAATTAGGGGAACCTCCCGATTCTTCAGTCCTAAAGAAACTCAGATAAAGCGGTGAGGGAACAGCCCATCCCATGGCAAACACCGGTCACTGCTGGGACAAGCAGCTTGCAAACAAGCCCCTGCAAACAGCCTGCACCTCCTTTTTCCCCCCCACTTCCCCTCTGTCCGCAGGAGCAAAATAATTTAGCTTTGGCCTTTTAATTAAAAGAGCGTCTAACGCATTGAATGAGAGTCATGCCATCCTTCCCGAGCACCGCATTGAGAACACAGGCGGCACCTACATGGGAGAAATATGTTTAAGCTGCCAGATCACAGGCCAATTCAAAGCAAACCCTGAAGAGTCACCAGGTAGTTCTTAGATACTCCTACACACACAGACACCAAAGGGACAGAAGAAACTGCCTGGCAGGGGAGGAACTGGAACTGCTCTAAGGGAAGGGCTGCGCTCATGGTGGAGTTGGTACTAAGAGGCACCAGTGTGCAAAGCCTCCTGCCTGGCTCTGCTGGCTGCAACTTGCAGGCAAATATAACCGAGAGAAGGTTTTCTCCTGGTACAGTACCTGCTGGTGGGTTTTCTAGGTGCACCTCAAAGGCAGAGGACTTTCAGCAAYGGCCAGGCTGAAAACTGGGGAGAGAATTGTGGATGGGTAAGGTTCTGCTCTAGGTTAGTGCAAGAAGAGCATCACCACTGCAACGCCTGGTCTTGAACCGTGAGTGGAAAGAGCCGGTGGTCTTCAACCAGCTGCAAGCTGCTGCAACAARGCTTTGGGGGACGTAGCACCTGTTTTGGTTGGGGTTTTCTGCTTGCTAAGTTAGGCTGCTTTGTGAGTTAGCCTGTCTCCTCCAGGGACCCAGGTCAGRAGCCCATGAGTTACAACTCAGCTGCATCTGCAGCAAACACTGCCGAATTCAGAAGGTGCAGGGAGATGCTAGCCTTTAATCTGRGGAACCCGCAATGAATTAACATTACCTTTTCCTTAGAAAAGCAGCAGAATTCAGCTTACAAATTAAAAGGTAGCAGCCGATAAGCGATTAGCATACACCTTCCACTGCATGAGGCCGTCATCAACAAAATAACCATAAAACTTTTTTTTAAAGCACAGTCTCTACAGAGTTATTCTGCCTCCGGGCTCCATTGAGTTTGCAGCGCCCTGTATTTGTTTCCCAACTGAGACAATTGCMAGTTAAGTGTTAGCTGGTGTTGTTGCTGCTACAGGGACTGTGCAGCTAAATAATTCAGTAACTAATTACTGTTTAACAATCTCACTCCCCATCATTTGAGCAGCGATCCAGCATCCAGGCCAAGAGACYCCAGCAAAAAGGAGTCTGCAAGAAGCCTTCGTTTGATGTCAAGACATCGACTTGTACACTTCTTCTGTGTAACATACAACTTATTGACCAAAAGACAAGGTATACGGCACATTTTATCGCATGCTAAATGAGGGCTGTAATGAATTGCTGCTTGCGTCTAGGTCGCTCACTTGATTGCCACCTAAGCAAACTGGTCATGGCAAAAGGTCCTCCCCATGGGATGGCTCCTTCGTGAAATGAGCTGCTGATCAACTCAAGAAAAATAGAAAGCAGGATAGYCTAATGCTGATTCCGTGCCCAGATCAAGATATCTGGATTTCTCCCTCGTCCCCAAAATGTCTGAGACACCACCTTATTTGATGCTTTCACCGTCAGCATCAGGGCCACCTCACCGAGCCAGCTCTCCAGCTCAGATTCATTCCACTCAGTATCCAGTCCTCCCAGTCTGCCTCTGTGCCTGGATTGGGAMCTAAAAATGCAGCTGCTCTCATTTTTAAAGACTCATCGATACACAGCATGCATGACCAGCTGCCCTCTTGGCTACGAGACAGGAGCTTATTTAAGGGCTGAACCTGATCTTCTTCGTGCAGGGCATCACCAGAGCTCATCCAGCCCATCTCCATCACCGCGGCTCGGCAGAGAAACATGCCCAGTTTTTAAAGATATCCCTCCTGCCTACTCGGTTCCTTGGTTGTGTGGCTTTAAAGCTTTATTCTGCRCAGCTATAAAAGGGTGCGAGAAAACTTGGAAAGGAAACCCTGGGTGGTACAGACAACTGGAACAAGGAGCAATCTGTGCCCGGGGCAGGGGAGGGGGTGGCAGAGCCCACACGGTGCCACGCTGAATAGTTGCTGGGGAGGAAATGACACACCGCACTATCCTGCTTTTGTCCAGGGGCGAGACCAAAACGCTTCCAGAAAAAAAAAAAAAAAAAAAACCAAAAAGGGATTATTCTGGCTTGCTCTGCTCCCTCCTCTCCCCGCCGCCCCAGTGCAGGCTACGGGCGACCGCCTCCACATCCTCGCTCCTACGGACCACGGGGCATCATGGCCTGAGCAGCATCTGCTTTGGTTTAGCACCAGGCTTGTACTTTTATGCTCCCCAGGTTTCTCCCTGCTTGTTGCTTTCCAATGAGGAATCGCGGCCACGAAGCCACCCGGCGCTGCGTTTTGCTGGCTGGCAAAGCCAGGGCATGGGAACGCCCTGCTCTGCTGCTCCTCGCAACAAGCTGCCAGCAAAATGCCGCGGGCAGGGAGAAGCGGGCAGCGTCCTCCAGCCCTGCCCGGGCTGTCCTGGCGCGGGGTGCCACCAAGCGCGCCGGCCGCGGTGCCCAGGCTGGTGGTTCTCCCCAAGCCCCATCTCCCTAAGGGCTGTGAGCTGCGCTCACCCAAAAAA
This sequence comes from Oceanodroma leucorhoa, assembly GCA_030449065.1. Classification (NCBI taxonomy): domain Eukaryota; kingdom Metazoa; phylum Chordata; class Aves; order Procellariiformes; genus Oceanodroma; species Oceanodroma leucorhoa. Next base: position 6,240,963 of record JASVER010000035.1, read on the forward strand.
TAAAGTCTTAAAAAAAACTTTTCATCCTCGTCATTCCAAACAAAAGCTCAAAAACACGGTGTTTTCCAATGCCCCACCGCTGGCCATGAGGTTCATTCTTACCTCTGCTGCGCCCCACGCTCAGGGATGTCCTCTCCCGCTCCCCCATCTCAGGCACCCCTCCGTCACATTAGCCTCACGCTGTGGGGCTTCCCCAGAGTCCATCACCAGGATGATCCCCTCCCCTCCTGCCCACCGGCTCCTCTCCTCCCTCCCCACAGCTGAGGCTCATCCTCCAGCCACCTCCAGGTCAGATCCTTCACCTGTAGCTCACGAGCTCCCAAATGCCCAACCACCCTTTCCAGCCCCACCCCACGGCATCACACATTTTTTCCTTATCTCTGTTTTTCCTGTTGTTTTGGTATCCCAGCCATCATGTCCTCCTCTGTAACAGGACCAGGGTTCGCGCTTTATTCCTCACCCAAAACTATCTGCATGTCTGGGCCACTTTTCACTCCTCTCTTCAGGCGTAATGAAAACAAGCAAGGCACAAATGCCATCATCTTATAAATTAAAGTAAGAAGCCCACCCTGAAAGGAACCCAAAATTTCTATCGCTGTCAGACGATGTATCTTATCAAAAACAAAACCCCAGCTAAACAACCCAACTCATGTTCCCCTGTACTGATGGAGGAGTTGGAGGGACAGTGAGGACAAGTAGGCTGAACAGGGTGATAAGGTTTCTGCTGAGCCCAGGACAACTCCCTGGCTCTCTACTCATCGCACTGCAACTCAGAAATCTCCTGCTTAAATTTAGTTGCCAGAGCATCCAAGGCTTGGCCAGCCTCAGTCCAGGTACTCAAAGCTTATGGTGGAGAAAAGACACCAGAGTGCGGAAAGAGCTGCCTGCAGACATCTGGTTTTGCCTGGAGACACAGAGCACCCTCATCCAGGGCACTCCCCCCATGCATGGGCCCTCCTGGGGCAGAGCAGAGTTGCCCAGACCTAGAAGATAGCACCGATCACTGCTTCCCAGGCTTTGCCCAAGACCATGAGCACACCCTGCCAAGCACTGGGCACAGAAGAGAAGCCACCGAGTCCATCTTCAGCTGGTGCCAAACATCACAGCATGCCTTCAGCCCGAAGCAGCGCTGAGCCCGGCTCAGGGTCTGCTCTCCCTCTGCAGACACCAATGCTCCTCTGCCTGCTCCAACAATAAAGCTCTCTGCCCACCCCTGGGCTGGCTGGGGCCCTCAGTGCTAGAAGCTGCAAAGAAAAAAACCCAAATTATCAATTGCAGCAGACACGTCTAAGTCTCATTTTTCTTCTTTCGCATGTCAGAGCTTGCTCCTCTTTAAGGCATTTTTATCTCAGCTCCTTGACAGAGGACGGGGYTCTCCCTCCACCTTGCAGAAAAGAGAGACCACAGCTCCTCCTGCACCCCACTGACCCACGTCCCACCCGTCTTCACCCAGCCCCAGCTCTCAGAGCCACCCAGCAACCCGGGGCCACGTACAGCTACGCACRGCTCCCTCACACGGCGGCAGCTCCCTGTTAACAGGACTCCAGATAATTCGGCTACGTCCACATGAGCCGTGATAACTACAGCCATGCTGTGCCCGAGCAACCTGCCCCGGTCATGGCGGATGCCTGCAGGAGCGCCAAGACACCCTGCACGGGCTTCTCCGGGCACCTCCTAAAACCCAAAGCTCCCACCTTTGCTCCTCTTTCTAACAAGGATTTCTAAACTTTCACATCAGAATGATAAAAAATAAAGCCAGATCTCCACCCCCATCCTTAGTTTAACATGAACTGGAAGACTGTGGGCTTTGTAAAGCTGGGCAGTGAGTTGGGTGATGGAAATGGTCTGTCTTTTTTCCATTGCATCTGTTTCTCCAGGGTTAATGTGCTAACCCACCACTGCCCCCATCTCCATCAGCAAAGTGAAGCGTGGGGCTGGGACCAAGCACGTGGCTTGGGGATTGCTTTTGGTGCCTTTGTCAGGTCTCACTGAGCCTCAGTGAGCTACAGCCCTTTTGTAAACCAAAACTAGAGGCAGAAGAGGGTCAGAAATGGTGCAGATGTCTCAGGTGAGGTCACACCAGCCTGCACAAGGTCACCTTACTGAGTACACCTCAGCGAGGTGAACCCCAAATGAAGATATGAAGATCTGCCACTTCCACATGGATCTCAACCGAGAGGGGCTGCAAACCTCCCCCGTGGGGCTCTGCAGTGCTCAGCCTGGATTAAGGAGGATTCCCTTTCCCTTTTGCCCTCCCTGAAGACTCATCTCGAGCATCTCCAGCTCCAAAGAAGAGCAAAACCTGATTGCTGTCCTTCCAGAAAATGGCAGCAAGTGGATGCACCAGCAGAGCCCCCTTTCCCAAACCCAACCGCACAGCAAAGCCACCTACCACAATCCTCCCGCCAGCATCCATCCCTCATCCATGGAGAAAAGCTGCTCCACGCAGATATGCCACCTGCTTTACGCTCCTAATGAATTATTATTGATAACCTATATATATGGCTGGCCAGCCAACCTGCCATGCCTGCGGCAGAGCCTCCTCTTGCTCAGCTGTTGAAGGACCTGACCTGGAGGTGGCTAAATGATGAGCTTCAGCTGTGGGGAGGGAGGAGGAGAGCCTGTGGGGAGGGGATCATCCTGGTGATGGACTCTGGGGAAGTCCCACAGCACGAGGCCGGCGTGATGGAGAGGTGGCTGAGATGGGGGAGCAGAAAAGGACATGCCCGAGCATGGGGCACAGCAAGAGGGGAAGATTTAGCCCTCTGGGTCATCTCAGTCACCTAGGTGTCCCCCGGGACCTGAGTCAGCAGACACTCATCAGCCACCCAAGGCATCGCTGGCCCCAGGGCCAGCGCGATGCGGGGAGCCCTGGGGAAGCATCGAAAGGCTGCATGGAGCCGCCTGCTTCAGATTGCACTGTCTGAACGTTTGCATATTTGGAAAGGCATAAAACCATCCCCTAATACTAATAAGATAGCTTAAGAGCAAAAGGGAAGTGCAACTGCAAATATTTTGGGGGTGCGCATCCCATGCTGAACCCACCGTGGTGGTTGCCAAAAGCCACAAGGATGTCCCCATCCCCAGGAGCTCATGGTGGAGCACAAGAGGAGGCAGAGAAGGCAAGGAAAAGGTCTCCAGCAGTGGTATCCAATGCACTAGAAAAATGGTTTGTGKTTTTTTTTACAAGCCACACCTGCACATCATCCACCCATACGTTCCCCTCCAGACTCATCCAAACACTCACTACTTGCAAGACGCTTCCCAATAAGCATCAACTTTGTTAAGAAAAAGAATAGAGCCCTAGGCAAAATCAGCTTTTTGTCTCCCAAACAGGCAATTATCTGTTGCAAAACTATGTAAGCCTAAAATGCAGGAGAGGCAATATTAAGCTTTACTAAAATGGTGCCTTTAAAGTACAAATTGTTGCAACATGAAAATAACATGGGGGATCTGCAGCTGTGGAAAACTGAGACTACTTTTTATTTTGTAGTTTCCAGGCATACTGGGCTCCAGCAGAGATGACCCTAAAAAATCACAACTACAGCTGTATTACATACAGCACCCCATTTTTAGATTATTTTAGAGGAGGTGCAAATGAATTGCTTTCCCATTCCTCCTGAAACCCCCATAGATACGCTCTAAATACAACCRAGYAATCTAGATTCCCAAGGTATACCTRTAATRTATGTAAACCTAAACCAAACTGCAACATATATGTAATATATATTGGTGTGATATGGCTAAAAATGTTCTTGGTGTTTATTTGGGACTGCCTACAGAAGAAAACCCCGACGTTCCTATCTACGTGGCAACCTGGGCATGCTAGATGAATATCAAAGCATCTTCACTGCCCACCATCCAYACGCATAGCTATTAAGTAGACAGATGCAGACAGAGATTAGGAAACATTTTTGGAGATCATTAGGACAGCCCTTGTAAAGGCACAAGCTTCRGGATGCAATGAACTGAAAGGCAAAACAGAGACTTGAGATTTACATCCCGGATCAGGCTCTGGAGCGTGAAGCAATAACGGTGGTTCTGGAGAGCACAGGCAGCAAACTGTGTCTAATGCGGCTTCTTCAGACAGGCAAAGCAGGAAGGAATGAAGCAGGCACAGGTCTATGCAGATTCCAGCCATGACACACTCGGCAGAGATTAAAAAGTGTAAGTGCTTTCAAAAGAATAATAAAAAAAAAGGCCCTTTGGTCATTAGTTCATTTATTTTTATAAGAAAAAAGAAAATAAGCAGCATCTCCTAGAACAGTTCCAGGGATGCCCCTCCTGCATGTCTGCTCTCCCCCACAACCACCAGAAGAACCGAGCTGAAGGTGATGCAGTTTTCCAGGGGCAGGGAAGCACACAGCTCTGGAAATCCCACGGAAAAATGGATTCCTTCTCATGCCTGAGCACGTCACCCCCTCAACCTCTCCTGCCACGGGGATCACCAGCATGTCCCCATCCAGGACCGCAGCTGGCACGAAACCATCCCAGCATTTTGCAGGAAACGCTCCGCATAAATGCCTGCACAAAATGAATGCAAAATTATGCAGCTAATTTGCATGGGTAATTACTATGAATTAGTATGCAATTGGCCAATTAGATGCCCTTCTTGCATGCATGCCGTTTCTAAATTCAGGCCTCATCATGGAGCGATCTTCTGGTTTGATAAGCGGTCCAGCCGATGGGCTGTCTCCAAGTTCTGCTCCCAACCTCAAGATCATCCTCCAGCTCCTTCGCRGGCTTCCATCACAAGTACGGGCTAAAAACATTCACTGATCCCAGACAGCCTGCAATAAATTCACAGGATTTTATCTATAGGGGACCTCCGAGATGACCTAACCTCACCCCAGTCCGAAGAGCGGAGCCTCATAAAGCCCGCGTTGACATTTGAGCTAAAGCACTTTTTTCAGGAGGACAGCCGATCCTGAACTAAAGATGATGGAGAAGCCATCCCATCCCTACGCAAGCATGCCAGCAGCCTGTCTGGAAGTTTATACAACATTTGGCACATCCAGTTAAAAGATGCAATGGAAACTCTTTTACTACTCATCCACAGCGCATGTGCTCCGAGGACTGAGAGGGTATCGGGGAGGACCAGCCATCCCCACCAACTTGGAGGCAGCACGTTTCTTCAAATTCCTTTTTCACCTCTAGACGCAACCTGGCAGAGTCCAGCCAGAGAAAAATAAAGAAGGAAAAGAGCCTCGCAACACGCCTACTTTGAAGCCATCCCTGTGGGACCAGGTGAGCTGCACGGATTTGAGGTAACAGAAAGCAGGAGAGGGGGCTTGACCCCTCTCCTCACCCTCCCCCAGGTCCTCTCCTGGGGCTGGGGACCCCAATGACAAGCAGCCACTCTTCCAGGCAGAGCTTCTTTGCCTCTGGCGACTGCGGAGGTCTGGAGTTCATCACAGACAGAGGAACCGGGCAAGCTGTGAAGCCTGTTTTGGGGAGCCCGGGGGCCAGCAGGGGAGCGTGGCCGTGTCGGACCCCCTTGGCTGTGCAGCATTTTCCTATTCCTGGGAAGGAGGAGGAGGAGGAGGAAGACAGGAGCACCAAGGAATGACTAAGTCCCATTAACAGCACCGGGGTTGCCAAGCAACTAGGAGGCACCAATGAGAGACAATAAGGACCAGGGCCAAAATCGCAGCAGCACCGAGACCACCGGGACAAGGTGGGCGAGAGGAGGCTCGACACCGTCCAGTGGTTAACCCCCACGCACCCACGGGCCGCTCCTCCACGCGAAATCAGGCCTCTGAGGTCCATCTCACGAAGGATGSTCATGCAGCAGGACCACCTGTGAAGGTGAGGATGCCCCCACTCATCCCGCCAAGGAAGGCACCACCACCTCACACAGGGCGGGGTGAAGGGAAGCATTATATCCCAAAAATCATGCCACTAGCTCCCCGATCCCCCAYCCTTGCTCCCCGCACCTCGGTCCCCTTTATCCGGCACCCCTGGGCAGCAACAACGGAAAGATACTGCAGATTTCCCCTCCAGCGCTGCGCCAGCTCTTGCCAAAACAGAGGAAACTCGCTCAAGACTGGAAGGTGGCTTTAATTTCCTCTTCTGATTTTCTTTTTTTTTTTTATTTCTTTTCAACGCCTTCACCTACCTTTGAGCTATGCCTCCCGTAAGAGGAGCATCCCAATGCCACACGCTGCTCGAGGAAGGGAGGCTCAGTGCTTGGCACAGCAGCATCCTCCCCAGTTGCTCCTGTTTCAAAGTCGTAAGTGCCTTTTTCCTCTATTCCCCACCCCCAAAACCAATCCATCCTGCAGTTCAGCTTGGCCACAGGACAAATAGCTCCAAATTGTGTGTGTTTTTTCCCATTTCTGCAGCAACTGCGTCCCGGGAAAGCGGTCCGGGTCCGCTACAGACCACGGTGTGAAGGGCCCCTCAGCATCACCAGCCCTGAGATGCCACCACCCTAAGCTCAGCCACAGCCAGGGCTGATGGCACTTTGCTCCAGGGCTTTGCTAATGGCTCTGATGTRTCTAAAGAAGTCCCAGGTCTGCAGTTAGCTGTTGGTGTAAATAAGGCGACTTCCGAAGCTACATCAGCAACTGCTGTGAAGACATCATCCTCCTCCTCCCTGCGTCTCCCTAGACCGATGCATGTTTAAAWCACGGATAGTTCTTCTACCTCTTGCTTTCAGCTGGGATCGCATGCTCAAACTAAGAGCAAATAGGTATTTTACGAGGATGGCCAGGCATTTCTTTACAGTTCAAAGCCCGATAAAGATAACGGGCTTAGAATAACCCCGGACGCACAGCCCAGGAGAAGGTCTGCTCCTGAAATCAATGGAATAGCCAGGCGAATAAAATCACTCACACTTGGAAGTGTTGCGAGCTCAGTCCATAATAAAAGACATAAAAAAGGCATCAAAACATAACACAGGCGGTGTTGCAGGAGTACGTACGTACACGTACAGATGAAGCTGCTGAAGTGGGATACTCAAGTTGCATCAGCATCTCAAAAAATGAGGTTAACACCCTCCTTTYCATATTTTCAAGGGGAATCATAAAATGAGTTATTTGTAAACTGACTAAATTAATTTACAAGTTGATGTTTATTTTGTGAAGCCCGTCATTATTATTYGTCACTTTAAATTTACAACCTGAACCCAGCAAATTCCTGCATCTTCATATTAACTGCATATTATCAAAGGGATGATATATAGCCCTAYCATGTGAAATGGTGATCGTTAAAGAAACCCTGCTGCTTGTTTCCCACTTACAATTTCACATGACATCTCTATGCTTCTCAACAGGCTGGCCAAGAAGTGTTTGTCTTCTTGGGGAAAAAAAAAGATGCCAAAACAGAATAACAGGGATTAATTTAATAAATCCAAGGCACCAACCAACACCACGTCCGCACCAACGCCTAGTGCCTTTGGGTTGAAGAGAAGACCAAGGCCCCCAATACCAAATTCCAGCCCCAAAAAGAGACTCCAAGCTGCAAAAATCCAAAAAAGGACGATTTATAAAGGCAAGGCTGACAAGTGGAGCACTGCCGGCAGACGGCAATGCAATAACAACGCTGCCTGTAAATCCCCGCTGAGCAACTTCAGTGACTATCATCAGTCATGTTTCCCTTCTCCTCTATTTAATTGACAATTAAGATGCTTAAAAGCGACAATGAATACCTCGAATGTTTTTTCTTGCATCCCTCTCAGTGTCATCATGATTGACTCCTGGAACTTAATTCTCAAGCTGCAGTCACCAATTTTGGTGAATCTTCTGGACTTTAACCTCAAGCTCATTGCTGACCTAGCTGAGGTYGCTGTGCTCCTGCCCACCCTTTTTTGGTTTTACTTTGATCGTGTGTTCATCACAGAGCAAGGCAACCTAAAAATAAATCCCCCAAAGGGATTTGGATTTAAAAGTTGCCAATGGCTTCTTACTCGTGTCCCTGTGCCAAGGTACAACACGCTCTAACGAAGGGCTCGTCTTCGTTGCAGTCATGGAGTTCATCACCTGCCAATTAGCTTGAGGTCCATACATTTGCTAATGCTGATTTGGTTACTCCCATCAGATTTGAGTAAGCATGCAAATCTTCAGGTCTTAGCTAGGCAAAGYCTGGAGAAAGGTGAAGGCCTGAGCCAATAAATAAATAAAAACAACATTTTTGGATTAAACTGAAAAAAGAGGGCAAGAAGTAAACTTTTCTCCTCCCTCCCAGCCTCCTCCTCTGCTGTGTGTTGTTAAACACGATGCAATGAGAAGGTTCGGATAGCATTGGAAAGGCTCATTCCACCAGGAACAGAGCCCAAGAGGGCCAAAGGCCATCTTGCAGACTGGTAAATCTCATCTGCAGTAGACCCAAAATCTGCAAGAAGTAGCCACAACAGGTTGGGAGACACCACTTTTATCAGCATCAGTACCCTGTAAGGTTACTTAGGACTTTCCAGAGCATCATTCACCCCACAACCCGAAAGGAYGCATGTCCCTCTTGGGGGGTGCTTGACTGGCAGAGGTGACAACTTTCAGATAAGYCATAAAGCTGCTGGTTTTGCCCACTGGAAGACATAAATAAAATGTCCATGTCATGTTCATAGGCAGTGCACTGGACAGTTTCCAGTAGGTTTCACCCTGTTTGTGGACCCAAATTTTCCCTGCAGCTCCAACTGGAGGCAGTTATTCTGCGTTTCAGGTCCTGAACCCTGGTGTAGTTTTGTTATTAAACAGTTGATGCTGTCTTGAAGCCTGGGAGTGACGTTTTATGTGCATGTGAGAGTTTCTAGAACATTTGGGCATCATTTCTGATGAATGGCCCTGCATAAATGTTAGCTCTCCAACCCGTCGCTCTTGCAAATACTATTATTTTTTTCTTATTTATTTGTGTTGCAGTAATTCATTCAGGTGCCAACCATGACTGAGGCCATTCTATCGATATGCAGCCTGACAGCAGCAGCAAGAGACAGCACCGGCTCTACAGACCACACAGGAGAAAAGGAAGCACCACGGCTGGCGTTTCACCGGTGGGGAACGGAGGTGAAACCCGATGATGCCCCCAGACCTCAAGGAAAACCCCAGCAAAATGAACAGAAGGAGAACCCCAGTCCCCAGAGCACCCATCTAAGCGTTTAACCAGAAGAGGACCACAGAAGCCCCCTCTCAGGCAGAACAAGGAGTCTCAGACAGACCTTTCATATTGAGATGCGTGTCCCACCACAACACCTAGACATATAAAGAGCAACTAAAGGCCGTCAGCTCATGCCTCTGCAAAGCCAAATGCAGATAAAGCTGTCCTAGCTGGGACAGCCTCCCTACAGGCCCCAGAGACCTTCTGCCCTGGAGGAACGACAAGCACACCCAACACGTGCTCCAGCACTGGTTTGTATGGACCGGCAGGATGAGATGCTATCAGCCCATACTGCTCCTCTTCTCTATAGAGTGCCCCGAGGCGGCGTGCAAACCCTCCTGCTGGTGAGCAATGCGGAAGCGGTGGGTGGGTTTGCAATATCCCAGCTCTGGTTTGGCAAGGCGCGGACCTGCACCATGCTTGACCTTAACAAAGCCAACATGCTGTCCAAAAGCAGGTTGACGTGGCCCACCGGCACCCATGAGGATGTGGGCTAACTCCACATCTGTGGGCAGGCCCTGTGTCACCTCCTCTACGCATGCCAGATGTTTGTCCCACTGCATGAAGGACCATGTGTGTGGACAACCACCACCGCCACGGGYAACAGCAAGCCGCTGCCACCCTGAGCCACAGCAGCCAAGGTGTCASCAGGATGGGCTGGACCTCCAAGCCATGGGGGTCTGCTAAGAGCCTGGTTCTGCTCCCTGGCAATTGCACCACCATCTACAATGGAGGCAGAGCTGGCTCCAGCTTCTCCTTGACACCAGGAACAGGCAGTGTCCTCTCACCYTCTGAAGTCTTTCCTCTGAGCACCACTCTTATAGCTACTCCCTTTGCTCCTGGAGATCCCCTGGARAGGAAACCAGCAGCCTGGCAAGCCCCACCACTCCCCACCCGCCTGCTCCTTCCTCCTCCTCCAAAAAAAGAATGCAAACCCTTTCAGACCAACCAGCTTAGGAAAATAAGCCAACGCACTCCTCCCAACAATGACAACGGAGAACTAAGATCTAATTAAATAAATGAAACAGATTCAGGGACGGTTGGTTCTTCGACCTGGTCACGGTGAAATTAAAAGCACAGCGAGACCTGGATCCCTTTTCACCAGAGAGCTGTAAAACGAGTGGCACGGACCCAGCAGAGCTTAAAATACACGGCAGGGCACACCCTTGCCTCCAAACACACCTGCCACTTTTTTCCCCCCCGCTTTTTTCTCTCCCACATCCTCTCTGGAAAAGCCAAACTTCATTCATTACAGAACCGAACTATTTCCTTTTTTATTCTAATATTTCCTTTTTTTTTTTATAGGCGACCATCTGGGAGCGGGGAGGGGAAAGGAAGCCCTGGAGCTTTTCAGACACAATAAAAAAGGRAAAAAAAAGTATGATTAAAACCAAAAAGCATAAACAAACAAACCACGTTACCCAGAATAATGACTTTGGGGAAGAGCGCCAAAAAAATTGTATAAGCTTCTGGTGCGTGGCAGGAGAAGAGAACAGAGAGTCCTCGCTGCTGGGGAGAGCATGCCGCTATGGTGGGACGTCGGCTGGAACAGCAGGGATGCTCTGGGCGAGCCAGGAAGGAGAAGGGTTTCACATGGATTTAGGTGCCTAAATACGTCTTCGGGCACCTGGTTCTGGTAATTGCAAAGACCCAGTCTAGGCAAACTCAGACCCTTTCRAACTGCATAATTGCCCCTCTACTCCGCCCTGGTGAGACCTGCCCTGGAGCACTGCGTCCAGCTCTGGAGCCCTCAGCASAGGAAAGACATAGACCTGTTGGAGCGGGTCCAGAGGAGGCSACAAAAATGATCAGAGGGCTGGAACRCCCCTGCTATGAAGAAAGGCTGAGAGAGTTGGGGTTATTCAGCCTGGAGAAGAGAAGGCTTCGGGGAGAGCTTATTGCCGCCTTTCAGTACTTAAAGGGGGCTTAGAAGAAAGTCCAACCCCCCTGCWGTGRGCAGGGACAACYAGATCAGGTTGCTCAGAGCCCCGTCCAACCTGACCTTGRATGTTYCCAGGGATGGGGCATCTACCACCTCTCTGGGCAACCTGTGCCAGKGTTTCACYACCCTSATCRTAAAAMATTTCTTCCTTATATCTAGTCTAAATCTMCCCTCTTTTAGTTTAAAACCATTGCCCCTTGTCCTATTGCTACAGGCCCTACTAAAAAGTCTGTCTCCATCTTTCTTCTAAGATAGGGTTGGCCTTCTCGGCTGCGAGCGCACATTTTCGGCTCATGTCCAGCTTTTCATCCACCAGTACCCCCAAGTCCTTCTCGGCAGGGCTRCTCTCAATCCCTTCATCCCCCAGCCTGTATTGGTACCRGGGGCTGCCCTGACCCAGGTGCAGGACCTTGCACTTGGTCTTGTTGACCCTCATGAGGTTCACAYGGGCCCACTTCTCGAGCTTGTCCAGGTCCCTCTGGATGGCATCCYGTCCCTCAGGCGTGTCGACYGCACCACTCAGCTTGGTGTCGTCTGCAAATATAAACCCCTCTAAACTAGTCTTTTTTTATAGCTTCACCATTTTCAGCAGCAGCGTGCAATATTCTGTAGTGATGACAAACGGGGGACACGCAGGACGGTTGGCATTACCCACAACCAAGCTGATGTTCTCCTGAAAAACGGGGAGCACAGAGGGATGCACCTATTGCTCCTGTCCTAGGAAGGAAGCATTTTGGGGGGATGCTTTGCACTCAAGGGTTTCCACCCTGATGCAGCACCCTAAAAATAATGGGCTGCAAGAACCAYATGAAAATTATGGCGAGGAGGAAGGGGATAGCGTGCAGCATTGAGACAGGGCTAGCAGAAAATGCGGGCAGCGCAGGCAGCCATGCTCCTGAGATACCGGCACTGCAGCAGAGAAGATAAATGACTGGCCCAAGGCCACGCAGCGAGGCAGTGTCCCCTCTACGTGACTTTCAGTCCCTGCTCCGGCACAGGATCACTAAGGGAACCTTCAACAAAATGTTATATTAGCTTCAAAATAGCGTGATTTATTTTATTTCCATACACACACAAACGCATATAAATGTACATTTTTTCTGCCTCCTTTCTTATCTTTCCAGACGCGCTCAAGCACACTTCAAAACCTCTCTGAATAACCAAAAAAAGTAAAAACTTCATATTTCTTCACTGAAGGAGAACTTGTAGGGGTTGATTTGACTCCAGGAGCTGGGGCTTTGCATGAAGCAGGATGCTGCCAACAGTCCCCCTGGAAAATCAGCGCCTGTATTTACAACCGCATGCCGGTAGATACTGCAAATATTTCCTAGAAGCTATAAAACCCACCCCGACGGCTGACGATTGCGATGGGAGCGGGCATGAATTAGCTGAAGTCTGTCACTTGGAGAAGTCACGCTGGAGGAGATCCATCCAGGTAATCCATCTTTCTGCTGTGTTATACAATGACACRGTAATGGCCAGCCTGGAGGGATTTCCTTCAGGAAAACTCAACTGTTACTAAAATGGTAAGTTAATACCAAGCAAGAACTCAACCGCTGTTAGACCAAGGGATGGGGAAGACAGGGAATAAAATATTACAGTCCCCATTCAAATATTTTTATTTATAAGAGCAAAAATAAATAGAACTATCTGCGGGCTGCAAAGAGAGGAGGCCGAGATTAAAAGAAAAGCAAAAACCTGCACACATTGATTCCTTCTTTGCCATTTTTCCTAACAAATAGCCTGGCACAGCTGGGCTGATGGGTAGCTGGGGTGGAGGAGGGCACACTGCCCGGTTCTCATGGGGACACAGGACACAAATCTGAGCTCAGGCTCTGTGCTTTTGTGTTGATTAAAAAAAAAAAAAAAAAAAAAAAAAAGAAGAAGAAAGAAAGAAAGCCAGAAAAGTTATGTAGCTAATAAAGGGCTCTATTGTGCCATCAATTTTTTAAGCTTTAATGATTTCAGGAGGAAGTTCAGTTCAGCAATCAATAGTGCAATATGGGCAGGAGGGCTCGGAGGAAATTCAGCACCGGAGCTGCGGCGAAGGTTGGCGGAAAGAGGGGTTCAGAGGAAGGGGGTTCCCCTTGCTCGGGGCAGAGGGGGGCTCCCAGGACCCTGCACAGCCTGGGCCTGTCCCCTGTCCCACGCAGCTCCCCATCCTGTTTAGCTGGCGCGGTGCGAGCTCCCCCTCCTGCCGCACGGCATGTGCGGCGAGGGGACAGTGGGGACGTTTGGGGATGCTAGGACGGCTGCCAGCGGCGCAGGAGGTGACAAAGCACCCACGCCGGCTGGGATGCTCCCTCCACGCTCCCCACACTGGGGCTGAGCCCGTCCCGGGGATGCTTGCCCCACRCTCCCCACACTGGGGCTGAGCCTGTCCCAGGGATGCTCCCCGCACCTGGGGCTGAGGACATCCCGGGGATACTCACCCCACACTGAGCCCATCCCAGGGATACTCACCCCACGCTGAGTCCATCCCAGGGATACTCACCTCATGCTCCCTGCACCCACGGCTGAGCACATCCCAGGGATGTTTGCCCCACACTCCCCGCACCCACAGCTGAGCACATCCCAGGGATACTTGCCCCATGCTGAGCACATCCCAGGGATGCTTGCCCCATGCTCCCCGCACCCAGGCTGAGTCCATCCCAGGCATGCTCGCCCCACACTGAGCCCATCCCAGGGATGCTCGTCCCACGCTCCCCACACCCAGGCTGAGTCCACCCCAGGTATGCTCGCCCCACACTGAGCCCATCCCAGGGATGCTTGCCCCACGTTCCCCGCACTCAGGCTGAGTCCATCCAGGGATGCTCGCCCCACGCTGAGCCCATCCCAGGGATGCTCGCCACCAGGCCCACCGGTCCCTGGGCAGCGCGGCCAGGGGCAGCCAGCAGCCCCCCAGGTCCCCCTCCTCCAGGCAGCCCACTCGGAGGGCAGCCAGCCCCGCTCCTGCCCGCAGCGGGAGCACATGCCGGCAGACATACCGCATCGCCGAGGCTCCGTGCTGCCGCCGGGGAGGCAGGACGCGGGGTTATCCGGGGTGGGGATCCTGCGCCAGGCAAACCTAAGCGACACGGTGACACAGCGTGAAGCCCTTCAGCATCAGCGGGGACAACGCCTCGCCCGAGGTGCCACCCTAACCCCCTGCACAAGCCACAGCCACCTCCGAGTTTACACGGGCTCGCGCAGCAGCCGGATAAATAACCGGAATAAAAGCCCACCGAGGACTCCCCAGCACCGGGGGGGCTCTGAGCCACCGGGTCCCTGCCTCAGTGCAAGGTGCAGAGGAGAAGGGACGAGCTGTGATGGGGTCACCCCCCCCCGCATCCTTTCCTTAATTTCAAGTAAAAGCTGATCCTGTAAGTCAGCGTGCGCTTGGCAGCGCTCAGGATCACGTCGGCTGCAGCGCGAGCAACCGCAGGCAGCAGCAACTCCAGCAAAAGTTTTGCCACAATACAAAAAAAAAAATTGAAAAAATTAATAATAATTAATAAAAAATAATTATTCAATAAAAAGAAGGGGGGGAGAGGGGGAATAGCAGACCTGGAAGCCGGGAGTGACGGTGACAGTGGTGCTGCCTCTGCGTGATGCTGCCGCAGCGCGGGGACCCACCGGTGCGGGGACCCCGCCGGGAGAACCGGGCACCTTCCCCGCGGTCCCGGGGAGGGAGGGAGGGAGGGAGGGCAGGCTGCCGCCGCCTCCCCACGCAGGAGGGTCCACGCGGGGCGGTGAGGAGGGCGCTGGGGTGGGGGTACGCGTCCCGCCGGGGTACCCCCCCCCGGTCCCCCGTCGGTGCTGGCAGCAGACGGGGGACCCCGAGCCCTGTTCCCCCCGCTCCCCCCCGGTACGGGAATTCCGGTGGCGCCGGAGAGGGGGCAATGGGGCTTATATATAAATATATATATATATATTAAATAAAATAAGAAAAAGAACTTACCGTCTAAAACGAAATCAAAAGGGAGGGAGCCCCGGCGGCGCGGGGCGGGGGGAGCATCGCCCCCGCCGGTGGGACGGGACGGGGCGGGACGGGGCGGCGGTAGCGCCGCGCACCTCGGGTGAGCGGCGTCGGCCGGGGGAACGTGGTGGGGGACGGGGACGCGTCCGCGGACCCACCTGCGTGCCGGCAGCCGCCCGCCCCGTCCGGCGGCGGCGGCGCTGACCCGCGGCTGGCGGCGGC
>JASVER010000035.1:6256459-6280729 GCA_030449065.1 Oceanodroma leucorhoa
GTGCCGCTCCCTCCTCCCCCCGCGGCGGGCTTGACAGGTCCACGCGACCAAACAAACCGCGGCGGACGGGCGGGCGGCGCAGCCAATCGGGGCGGAGGGGCGGGGCCGGCGGCCGCCTGAGGGGAGCGGGGTGGCCGCGGCGCCCCGGGGTCCGAGCGCCGCCCGCGCAGCCTTCGCCTCAGGGCCGGGGCGGCGGGAAGCGCCCGCCRCCTTCCCCTCACGGCCCTCAGGGGCTCTCCGAGGGGGAATAACGGCCACCGACACGAGTGGGGTCCCGCGGGGCACGGGCGGGACGTGGAGGCACGATCCCCTCAGCCCCGCCGCGGCTGTGCCGGAGGGAGCGGGGGGGGAGCCTGCCCCGTAGCTGGGCTGCGGGCTGGCATCAGGCCCTGCACAGCGATGGGCAGAGTTTGGGGGAGGCGGTGCTGTTGGGGWGGGGGAGCTCCCCGGCGTCCACCTTCAGCCCCCCCTGCCACCCGTCACCCACTTTCGCTGAGGAGGTTTGCAGGGCTGATGTGCAAATGCCATGCCCTCTGGAGAAAAACTGCAGCGAGCTGTCGTGTCCCGGAGTATTAGATAATTCCAGCTGAATAAAACCTGAGATGGGAAAGAAAAAACAACCAAAATACAGAGCGGGAGCACTGCTCCAGCATTGTCATCGCRCTGCGAGACCCCCAGGTCCCGCTCGCAGGCAAGAGCATGGTGGAGTGGGGTACATCTGACGGCATTGCCCCCGCGCTCCTGGGGATCTAGCAGGTCTGGATCCTCTCTGCATCCCCTTCCTAATTGCCCCTGTCCGCCTGCGTTCTCCAGMGCGCTGGGAAAGGGGATTTAAGACAAAAGTTTTTCTTCCAAGAAAGAAAACTTCCTGAAAGAATCAGCTTCCATGTTGATGCGGATCACAAGCTTAGGGTGCCACCTGCCCCGTGTTTTGTTATCTTGACATCATCCCTGAAGCCAACCTGAAAAAGTTGGGGATGATCCCGTATCACTCCTCGGCCTCTTAAAGGTTGGGCTGTGAGGGAATAGAATATGACTTGCAGAGAAAGTAGGCAAAGAATGCACCTAAATCCGGCTCACTCCATGAAATTAGGATAGCAAGAAGCGTCCTTTATACGTTTAATCAACTTGGTCCCAAAACTGGTATTCCAAAGGAAAAAATAGCGAGGTCCTGACAGCAGGTTTTCTTTGACGGTTGTTTTCTCTGGCAGGCTGTTGTTTTGGGGATTTGAGATTTTTGATTTTTTTTTTTTTTAAGTCAGACCTAGCCAAAATCACAATTTGTTTTTATTTCATCTGGCAGCCTACACCATCATCAGGCTTCCGTGCTTTCCCACCGGGTCCCTGAGTGTAGTCAGCACGATGCTGAGTCACGGAAGAACACTGTCAGCTTAAACTCTTAAGTACTTGAGTCTTCACCCTCAATATCAACTATTCCGGGGGGTGTTCCCCCTGTGTGCATTTAGAACATTTCCAACATATTTGCACACTATTTTCCAGGATTTCTGTGGTGGACGCAGCAAACTTTCATCAAATGTTTTCCATGAAACACCATGTCCAGCTGTTCCTTTAGGGTACGTTGTTCTGCAGTCCATCTGTGGAGGACCTTGGCACAGCAATGCTCTGATTCAGCCTGGGATCTCTGCTCTAAGGCCGAGAATAACCATTGCTAACTCTGATCCAGCTTAGTCGAAACCCTCCGGTTTCGATGGAAATCCTTCATTACTAGTGCATTTTAGATTCAAAGGGAAAATTTAGATTAAAAAGGTAGGAGCAGCTGCTGTGACTTTTCTCCACTGATGCAGTGTGTTCCCAACAGAAAGCGGAGGTAGCATTTGGGGATACCACCCAAAGAACTGGAGAGAGCTTTCGCATGATAAAACTATGAGTCCTCTGTATCATCTGGGTTTGGAGAGGAAGGATGCAAGGGGTGGGCAGCCATGAAGGACCAGCAGCCCTTTTCCATCCAGGGGAAGGATGCGGTCCAGCTACAGAAGGTCTCCATAGGGGACAGAGGGGATTTTTCCCCAGGGAGGTTCGAAGCCCCCTCCCTGGAGAAAATCCCCTCTGTCCCCTACGGAAAAAAACACAGGATTTATCTTATTCTCTAGATACAGAGTTAGTACCTGATTATTTTTAAAGCAACAAGCTCATGTAAAACACGCTGACAGGAACAATGTGATGCTACCCCCTGATCTCCCCAGTACATGACCTGCCTTCAAAAATCCATGGAGTTGGTATTGCCTTCCCAAGCATCCAAACCCACTGCAGCAAAAGCATCTTGGAGAGAGTGCGTGACACAAAACAGACGTGCGCTAAGGACTCCCACACACCTTCCTCTGGCAAACACTCACTAGCACGGCAGGCGAGAGGCTACAAGGGAGGGCAGCTTTAGACAAGGCTTGTCAGGAGGCACAAAGTGCCCCTTGTATCTGCTTGTGATTGTTTTCTTCTCCTGCTCAGCCACAGGCAAACTTGAGATAGGACCAAACCAAAGACGATCTTGGCCTGTGGTTAGGAATGGATAAAATGATAGAAACACAACTCTTCTGCTTCACTTTGCATCTAGTTGTGTCAGGGTACTGAGTGCACTGGCCTTAATTACCCTGACCAACACATCCTCCACCCACACCTCCTCCACTCATTARTCCAGAGGCTCCACTTAAGCTCAAGCCTGGGAACCTAGACCTTGCCGGAGCWGTGTTATAGGAGCACCTATCTGTAGTCCTGCCTGTGGTCCTGTGTTTTGGATCAGTGTCAGACCTATGTTGTAGCCTTGTACCCAGTCCTGCTCCTGCGGTTCCCGAGTGAACCCTGGACCCAGTTCACCCCCTCACCTTGCCTGGGACCCTTGGTCGTTCCTTTTTACCAGCACCTGGCTCTGCCAGCCCTCTTCAGACCTGGCAGGACTGTGTCCCAGCCAGCGAGGGCACTGCCTGTGCTGTGGTCACCCTTAGCACTTGGCTCACCTTCCTTTGGATCACTGAACTTGAACGCACCGCAGCACCTGGGAACCATCTTGCATGAGCACCCTGCTTCTAGACCGTGTTCCCTGCCTAGCTCTCCAAGGCACATATGGCAGCTCCTGTGGCTGTTGGACTTGTGAAGGCTTTGGCATGTGGTTTATTCGGTTGGGAAGACGTGGCTGCCCCTGCCTTACTGCCATGTTTGTTCCACCTGTACTTACGGAGGTSTTTGGTCATCTCAAGTACTCTTAGGCATTTGCCTAGGATTTCTGATGTGTCAATTTTACCCCCTCCTAGAAGCAGTAATTCAGCTCTGTTAGAGTGGGCTCAACTCTGGCATTTCCTCGTAATGTGATTGAGAGCATGGGAATTGGCAGGAGAGGTAGGGAGCTACCTCATCTTCACATGCATAATCAATAGCAAATCATTACTTGAAAAGTAAAGTAGTTGATGGTGTTTTTGCAGGGCAAAACATGCCCTGCATTTTCAGTCTTTGATTCATACTGCTTAATATGCCATGAGATGGAGCTCAGCAAGTGAYTCACATTGTAAAAGCTCTCCAGTAGCTCCTGGTGCTACTTCTTTAGCAAGTGTGTCATGGTTGCTTCAGCGTGTCTGCGTCTGTTCTCCATCCCAGCTCTCCAAGCCTTCAAGGCCCTGTTAGGGAAATTCCTRAGCGCAGACCTTGGAGGGATGGCACCAAAGCTTGTGTGGGGCTCTTGCCATGATCCATGGTCTGGATTAGGTCCAGCCTGCATGAGGCAGAGTGTGATACAGCTCGATCCACCTGCAAATGTCCCGTCTGGAGGCTAGAGCCCCAAACTAACAGCCATCAGTGTGGAGAGGAAGCCCACGGCTAGGGGAGCGCAAGCTGTGGCAACCCACTCCATCTTGCAGCAGAGAGGAACCTCGCTCATAGCTTCCATCGTGTTTATTTGAGGGTCTGACCATTGCTGTTTGAAGGTGATGGCATACCGAAAGCATGTTCTCTGAATTTACATCGCCACATCCATCACAGGTACGCATCAGTGCTTCTGCAGTGTTGGCCTCCCTAAACGCGGTGTGCTGCCCGTTCGAGTGCTCCCGCTCAAGTGCGGGATTCAGCCAAGAAATCTAATGGTCCTTCTCTTATCATTGCAATGTTATTTACTTTACTCCAATAACCTGGTCATTGTTTTTGGTCTAGAGCTGCCTGTTCAACAAGTGACAAGGCTGGATAGGATTCTTTCCTACTTTATTTAATCATTGAGGATGTGGGGAGTGTTCCTTCACTGATGCCTCCTGTTCTCCCCGTGCACTGACAGCAATCTAACTCTACTCGCTTCCCTGGAGCTACCCTGGGGTTTCTGTCAGTTTGGGTGGGATGAGGGGGTCAGGAGGCCTTGGAGGAGAGGTAGGAATGAGAGGTGCTGCAACCAGGCTACTTTAGCTGGGAGGAGGGAAGCACAGAGGAAGGGCAGCAACTGACTTGGGGCTTGTGAGATCTCGGGTCAACGRTGGCCTAAACTACCCTGTCTGAGTTTGCAGTGAGACGGAAGCACTTGCGTGTTGACCGTATCCCGGACTGCTGCTCAGTGGTTAATTGCTGGCCCCCARCACAAACCCCAAACCTTCTCCTAATCGTATTTCCCACCTAGATCCCTCCTTATCCTTAGGTTTATGCAGCCTTAAATACTGCTCACAACTACAGCTCTGGTCCCCTCGCTATGCCATGATAATTAATGCCTGGTAGACTTCAGCCTGGGACATGGAAGTAAAACCTGCTCWAGTGCTAACACGCACTCAGTGCCGGACTACACGCGCTGTGTGGGCATAGTTTTGGCCATCATTCCTGCAACTGGAGTATGTCTCRCACAACAAATGAGCGAGCTGTGATAGTGTAGCTGGTGGACCTAACACAGTCCAAGTCCATCAGGACATGCAAGCTCAAGGTACGCAGCCAGGCTTTGCCAGGGCGACCTGTCCCTGGTATGATGATTCTCTCAAGCTAATGCTTAAAGACTGCGTGACGGCCAGCTGACCAAACGTCTCCGCACACATGTGCAGTACTTGCTTCTCCTTCCACTTTGCCTCCTCTCTCAGGTGAGGTGATAATCCTCTCTTCCTCCAACGATGTTTAGCCCAACAGGTCTGCATTTTCAGCATCCTTTTCAAAGGCTACATTAATGTTGATGATAATAAAGTGTCCTTGGAGATGCAGGAAGGCAGCCATGGGTGTAGCACAGGCTCCACTGAAGCCAGTGACAAATCTGATTTCAGATCAATGCACCAACTGCTCTGATGCATCATCGAAGCATCACGGGGCAGCGAGGGACCTAGCCTGATACGTGCAGTGAAGGAACTGAAACAGGAGAAACCACGAAATCCTGCTTGTGAAGCTGCCTGGAAGTAGGGCGACCTTGCGTCTGAGTGTGAGCGGCTGAAGGCGGCTTCAGCGACAACATGCCAGCTGAGCTCAAGAGGAGCGTGAAGGGTTACGGACACTTGTGCGGTGACAGGCGGTCCTGGGCGAGGATGAGCACGTCCTGTGGAGGCCAGCAGGGCTGACCTGATGTAACTGGGAGCTGAAGCTGGCGCTGGATGCTTAACTTGAAATGGCCCAGGGACTGAACAGATGGCTTCTCTTTATTTGCATGCTACTTGGATTTGTGAGTCAAGCAGAAGAATAACTTAATTTTTGACATTTGCTTCTCCTCAGAGCCCAGCACAATTTATGTTATACTGGCATTTGTGTGAAGGATGTTGCTTTAGGCACAAAACSCATCCTGGCTTTAACCCTAAAAGGAGCCAAATAGGCAGGAACCATGTTCCTCCCCAGCTCTTTTGTAGGCTCTGCCAAGGGATATCACACTTACACAATGGCCAAAGAATCAGGAGAAAACAGTCATTTTGGGGCTTGTGGAAGGAAGGGGCAGGGTTGGAGTTAAACTGGACTGGAAAATATCTCATTTGTAGGCCTGAAATGAGAGACTGTTTGTGGATGAGGTTTACCTCCTATTAAAAATACCCTTCAAGGCCTGTGCAGTTAGTCTTGAGCACAGGGGATAAATATAGTACAGTCCTGTTCCTGCTGACATTAACTTAAGTCAAAATAATATATATGGCCAGGGCACAATTAAAAACCTGGCTGATCACACCCAAGATGACAGTTGCCATTACTAGTGTGTCTTTGCGCAACCCCTTTGAGAGGGAAAAAAAAAGATCCTGCCTGGCTGTGCAGCATCTTCCTATACCCATGACAGCTAATGGTGATTATTTGATAGCTCGAGTCATAGGAGTCTKTCCTCCTCGCCATGACAGCTGTGCCTGCAGTCCCTGTGTGGTCACATAGGTGATATTCATGAGTTTGACTGTAGGTCAGTAATAAAAGGCACAGGATAAGAGAATAAAGCACATTTGCTGGCCTGACTGTAAGATGTGAGAGTTAGCCTGGGTAAGGATGTGTGTGCTTTGGTCAATATAAACATATGTATTTTTCAAAGGCTGTATTTGAAATACTTAGKACAAAGAGATGTTCCTGGTTTTCCAGTGGACAAAGTGCACTTCTCCTTCACCCGCAATTTTAAGCAAGWATCAGGTGTTGTTAGGGAAACTGGTTTGTGAATGGGAGATAACGCAGCCAGAGCAGAGAGATCCGTGCCCGTGAAGGTACTCGGAAGGCTGGGGCACCGGTGTGTTTTCCAGGCAGTTTCCAGCATCTCTTGCATTCACTGTGATCCCCCTCTTGTGGCTAGTCCAGCGCCTGCAAAATTTCCCTGCCCACGTCTGCCAAGGCTCAGTGGCATTAGGTTCCTGAACCAATGCAGCTGAAATACRGTGGCTTCATAGGTTAGCTGAGCTGCTGTGACTGTCCTGGTGTGTACTAGAAGACAACCTGAACTGCGAGATAAAGTGCATCGTCTCAGACCTCTCCTGTTAACTGTTACCCCGGCAGCCTAAGTTACCAACCTGTCCTGGAGCTGCTGACCTTGTGTAAGCTCTTAACATGCCCCGGTTCTGAAGTAAAACCTGTGGTTTAAACCACATTCGTGGCAAGTTCAGCTGACACGTTTTCCTTCACCACATGGACAGGCCACGAGCACACACAGGAACGATTTAGCAGGCCAGATCACGGGCCGTAACTTTTTATATTCAGTAACTTGGTCACATTTGATGGTGTGCTTCGTATTTGGCCTGAGCCCTGAGTGAATAAAACATGCCTGGAGCACACAGAGATTGCAGTGTGGCTTGAAGGCAAATAGGTCCCCTGCAYGTTCCCCTCTACATTCCCTCTGGAACAAAAAGTCCATTGCAGTTCTGACCTCATTGAGTTGGTCACTTTGAAAATGAGACTGAGCCCAGTGTTCACGCAGAGGTTCTTGGATTGGGAACCGTGGTCTGGGGACCCGATTCCCCCGAGCTAGCCCATTGTCTCTCTAATGTCTTCRGGGAGGCCAGGATCTTTGCAGATTGAATTGTCAAGTGGCCATTCAAGATCAGGGCCTGCTCTTCCCTCTTTCTTTGGTGCTGCAAGGAGCTGGGACAGATACAGTGCTCCATGACCTCTTAGGATCCATCTCCATATTCAGATCTAGGCTCCTGAGATCCAGCACTGAGACCTCTTTGAACCTCCTTGTAACATTTCACCTACTGTTTTTTGGTTTCAGAAACGAAATGCCTGATGTTGAAATAGCCTGGCATTGCGGGTGGGCTGTTTGTTAGACGTGACACAAGCATACCGTGATGCTTCATCGTTTTCTTCATGATTCTCAGTAGGAGAGACTCGCCACAGCGCAGGGCCTGCACCAGAACCCGTCCACAGCTGAAGCACAGCTTATAGCCGGAGGGCTGGTGTGGTTAGCAGCAGCGGGGCTGTGCTGCATGGTGAGAATAAGGAATTGCACTCCCTCTCGTGGCTGTGCTCTCCCCTACCTTTTCCTAGAGCAGAAGACCCTACAGCTTCATCGCGTTTACAGACCATGCTCATGGCCAGTGCAAGTCCCCAGCATATCCAGAGTTATCAGTGCRACAGAGCCCAGCACTTAGGGTGCTGGTAATTCGGCTTATAGTTTTGTCAAACTGTAATTGTTTGGGCCAAAATTTTTCCATGCCAGATGTCTGCCTTAGGCTGAAGTTCTCTGGAAAGTTTCAGCCAAACTTCTTTGACCATTTCCAAGAATGAGGGGGAAAGCACAGTGTTTTGCCCAGATTTTGAAAATAAATAATTCCATGAAACTGCTGTAAGAGAGAAAAGCCTCCATGTATTGAAGAAAAAGCATGAAATTTGGCCCTGCTGTCAAAAAGTGCCATTTGCCACTTCCAGGAAAGTTTGTTTAATTTTTAATTAGTTATAGCTCTGCAAATCATGGTTTGCATGTGCTCAACAGATCTGGTCACAGATTAACAACTCTGTTCTCCGAGGACTCTCTGCAGCAGGCATGCTCCAGCCCAGGGCTGCAAAGGCTTGAGTAGGAAATGGCTGCTTCCAGCATTGGAAATAAAAGCTGGAGAAGTGAGGAAAGCTGTGGAGAGCAGAGGGGTTCCGAGGGGTTCTCAACATTGGGTCACCTCTTGAGCTAAGCAATCTTCCCATGCAGGGAGAGTTTCTTCTCATAACTGCTACAGGGRCAGCAGGAAGAGATTCAGAGTTTGGTTGCCGTGCCGTCATCCCAGAGGCAATTTCTGAGGGAAAGTAGGGATGCCTCAGGAGCACGTCTAGGGGACTTTCAGCTGGCATGCGATGGAGATGCGCCGACTGATCCGGGGTGTCCATGGGAGCGTTTGCCATCCGGCAGCGCGGCATTGCAGAGACACAGGGCAAGCTGACTGGAGCTCTGGGCTGCTCCTCCCGGCACCCTGCCTCTGACATCTAAAGCTTGCACTGGGTGTCTGGACACTGCCCCACAGCGTGCCCCGTGGACTCGAGCGCAGATAGCATCTGACGCTCTCTTGTCCTAGCAAGAAGATTGTCTTCCTTTATAACGCTGCAAACCAGATGCCAAAAACGCACTTTTGCCATCCAGTGGAGGCAAGGTTGTTAAGAGTGGGGGCGTTGACACAAACTGCCTTTGGGGGAAATGGCACGGAACAGCATCCCCAGTTCAAGAGGCTGTCTGAGTTTAGCAATAGTCTCTTGTTCCCAGGCTCTGGGCCAGGGTAAATTGGCTGCAGTGTATTTTGGGAATGAGGATTTTGCCTCCAGGAGAAAAAGAGCTTAGCACAACTCTGCCGAGAGTCCCTGTTAAGCTCATCCACGCAAAGGAATGGGTGCCAGTTCCTCAGATGGGCTTGTTACTGGCCTTGCCTGGGTGCAGCAAAAGCTGCTGTTAGCAGGTACAATGAAGAAATACAGAAGTGGGGGCAGAATCAGGTAGGGAGGCAGGAGGGGCCCATGGATTTAATTAGCGTGTATGAAGTAGCCTGAGCTGATTGAATGGCATCTCCCCGATAGGGAGGAGAGGAAGGCAGAGACTAGGATGACTACTCTCTCCGTGCTGCGAGCTTTGCGAACACAAGCCTGTGTTCCCCACCGTGCCAAGTATTTTAATGCATCACGCGGTATCTGGGAACAATCAGAGTACAAAGAGCCTCAGCCCTACACCCTGCCCAGCCCCTGCTGCCCTGGATGCATCCCTGCCCCTGGGTCTGGGTGGTGGATGAGGCAGGAGCCAGGCGAGGTCTGCTTTAGCTGAGAGGTCCTGGGGGGTTCTCTGTTGGCTCCATCTAGCTGATTCGCCYGGGAGTCCTTCAGGTTTCAGCACTATTTGCCCTGTGAAGGGAAGAGTGACTTGGAACAGGCACAACAACTGGAGTCTCATGACCCCATGTCTTCCATCCTCGCTGGAGAGGAGCGTGGCTGTAGCTCAGGCCCATAGGTTGCCTAAATGAGGATCTCCTATGTTAGCTGAGATGTTTGAGGCCATCTCTGGCCTTGCCTTCAGCCACCACTCCATGACATGTTTCCTGAGAGCCCTGTGTCATGCCCACCAGGCTCCGTCTCAGTACCTAGAGCATCTCACGTGGCATTGGAGACCTAACTTTAGGCAACTGAATTGAGCCCTTGACGTTCATGCTGCACACAGGTTGCCCTGAGACATGCCATTTCTGCTGCTCGGCTCGGCAGTAACTTTCTCCGGCTCTCCATTCAGCCAGGCTGTCTGGATGAGTGCTCCACGGGAAGGTGGTGGGTATGTTCAGCCACCCCTTCCCAGAGAGCACCAGAGCTCGACCAGGGCAGATGATGGCCCCGAGATCCCGGTCAGGGAACAGAACAAGCCTCATTTTTCCACCTGGATTTCGACCTCCCCTGCACACAGATCAGACAACCCCATTTTCTACTTGAGATGCAGTAAGCCAGCAGGATGGAGACTAAAAATAATCTCTTTTAATGGTTTTTACTTAGAGCAGGTTTTTGTATTTAAATCACATACACCTTTAAAAATAAAGGATTACAACTCCTTGAAAGTCCTAGGCTTATTACACTCCATTAAATTTCCTTAATTACCAAATTTGCAAATGCTATCAGATCAGTGGAGCCGTCACAGTCAAGGCGAAGCACATGAAGTCCCGGTTTCTTGAGGAACTAACTCACCTTTTGACAGAAGCCAACTTTTCTGCAGATGCAGGGAGACTATTTACTTCATTTCCATTTGCTTGCCTAACTCAGCTCAATGACTTCTTCATCCAGGACTCAGAAGAGAATTGGCTGTTGAAATAAGCAACAAAGTGTGTTTTAATCCTCCAGGAATGAAAAAATGAGGTGTGAAAATCCACTAGTTCTAAAAATCTTGTTTCTGGTCACTACGTACATCTGTCAAGTCAGGTCACTGACAACAGGACCTTCTTCATGTAAGTTGGTTTTAAACAAACTGTTTCCCRATTTATCCAACACATTTAGGCTTCATCCCTGAGAGCTCTGGCCAGGAACAACCCSTGTCCATGATGTTAGACTCTCTCATCCTTCAAAACAGGGTGGCCCTCTACAAATTTCTTGCCAGGGCACGGGTCTCAGGTCCCAGGTCCGTGAGAATAAATTTGAATAAACTCATTAATAATTCATTTGTCCACTGCATTTTAGTTAAAATCCATTAAATTCTGTGATTTGGTACAAATGAATAAATACTTGTGCAACATCCATTGTTCTATAATGTAAAACATCTATGTTATAAAATTCTGAAAAATGGGTATTCGTTTATATGGTGACATAAATATGTGTTTCTGTCCTAGAGTCATAGCAAAATAGAGCTGGGAGGGACCTTGGGTATTCATCTCATCCGCTCCCTACACCCAAGAAAAGGTTAGCTGTGATTTCTGGCCCAGTTTTCGTCTCAGGTGGTGGATATTCCACAATCTCTGCTTTGATCGCATACCCACCTAACAAAATAACAAAAAATTTAGCAAAATGTTATATTTAGTTGGAAATCAGCATATTTTAATAGTTACTAGTAAATATCCTAGGGGAAAAAAAAAAAAAGAACTCTCATTGCAAAACAAGATTAAAAATAATGTTTTCAAACACAACCACATTTGAAAATTTAGGTAATTTGATTGAAACTGTTCTTGGCACCASACCCCGCCCCCAAACCCCTCACTCTTTATTTTTAACCTGGATCAGTTTGCTGATCTGCTTTAGTGCCAGGACAACTGAAGAGCACAGGGTGATATACTGAGCAGCCAGGGTGGGGAAAGCAGAAATTTTTTAAGCTGGCATTGCTGCAAGGGAGAAAGTCCTCGCAAATCATCCTGCTGCTGGTTCAATGCGGCCGCTTTGCTCGGCTTTCCCTTAACCCAGCAGGTTACCTGGCTTCACCAGCAAGTTAAAGCAGAGACGAGCTGCCAGGGACGAGCTCAGGGTCTCCTGTTGTAAAATCATAACAAAGCATTTTGCTTTTCAAACGCTTGTCTAACCCAACGGGAATAATTTGCGAAGGAATCCTGACTATACTTGTCGTTCAGTTCACTATCTTTATGATCCCGTCCCTAAAAACACTTAATGGTTAATAAACCTTAAGGAAATACAATCTTACAGGCAAATGTTTTGGCTGAGCATCTGCTTCAGTATTGGAAAGGGCTGGTCTTTTGTCTCTTTAATTGTCTTTTTGACCTTTTCAGAATACAGACTTTTACATTAGCCATAGGACAGCTGCACAGAATCGGTGACACTGAACTAGGCTACGCATCCCCTGCAGATGCTCTTGCTCCACAGCTATTTTGATGCTAACCTTTCTGCAGGTTCTGTTATTCATCCCAGAAAGGCTCTTTAAAAACCCAAAGGAAGAGTTCTGGCATTTCCGAAATGTCCATAGGGAGGCCCAGTGGTGGTTTGGAAGAAATCCTAGTTTTGTGATGCCAACTCTTCAGCCTGTGTCAAGATATGACTGCAGAGCCTGATTTGCATATATGAAAATGTTTTAGAAGAGAGCTCGGCATTGCTGCACCGCATTTATAGGAGACCCTCAGTCCYGAGTGAGATGGTCTGCGCGAGCAAAGCTGGGCTACCTCTATACCACAAGAGGAAGAGCTTCAGAGATCAGCCTAATGTCATCTTAGTCTGAGCTTGGGCATTTGCAGCAAAGACAGTGGGCAAATCTAAYCCTGAGACCAGGTCTGGATGTGTGCTTAGCTGATCAGGTAGTCACGGCCTGAGTGGCTGCTCATATGAGCTGTCTTAGCTGGCTGGGAGGAGAGGATGAGACCATGGGGATGACAAGACCATGGGGAGAGGTGACTAACAGGCAGCAAGGAGGTGCAGTCTTCCTCTGAGGGGTCTGTGATGGACCATCACCTGCAGATTAATGTACAAGATAATCCCTTCCGTCAAAATAGTGCCATGGGGAAGCTGTGCCTTTTTACTCAATAACCCATGGGTTAGCGCTCCCATCTGGAAGCACTTGAGGAGACCTTGCAGACCCCTTCCCAGCTTTGAGGAGATGAGCCACCTGGCAAGTTATTCTGGAGTGGGGCTTGTTCAGCTTCTTTCTCTGTTTTGTATAAAATAATTAACTGGCGGAGAGAGAGAGACAGAGAGAACATGTGAGTTTACAGCTCATTGCCTAGGCATTTATCTAGAAGGGGAAGACCCAGTCCTTGCTCTTAAGACTGTTTAAGTTAGACAGAAAACTGTGCATAACTCCACAGACTCTGCCCCAGGACCTTCTTTGTACCCAAAGGAAACCAGAAATTTAAACCAAGACTAATGAGGAGAGATGAGTGTGGAGGTTCCATGTCAACAGCCGCCTCCTTAGCATCACTGCCCAGGGATCAGTGAAGCCTGTAGATCATATATCTCAGTTGTGGACCTTGGGCCCTAAGTCTTTTCATGGATTGAACATCATCAGCATGGCCAGGTGTTTCAAAAGTACCTTGCCACCTTGACATCTAAATAAAAGTGATAAAACTAACTTCTGTTGATGGCAGATTCCTTCCTTAGGAATGAAGAGATGCCCTAATTTTTGCCCAATTCCTGGTTTTTTTAGTGCGAAAGGCCCTGTAGGAAAGGTTTGCCCTTATTATAAACATGATTTAGCTGGAGCTGCCTCTTGGCCTTCCATCAATGATATGTCATTGCACTGCAAGCCCTTAGTGGTGTGTTTAGAAAGCCTTTGTTCTTGTGTTCAGTGAATTGATCTCCATCTGAGGAAGTATCACTCACTGTCAGAATTAAAAAACAGCCCGTGAAAAAGAAAAGGAGCAGCCTGACTTCAAAGGGCTGTGGTTCTTTTCTTGTGGCCTCTCCTAACCTGCATGCAGCTGAAAAACTTGTTTGACCCAATTCATTTAAGGCCGCCTTCTTCCCCTCCAACAGATAAAGACGCACAAACAATAAGCGCATTCAGGTGCAGAAGAGGGAGGGAAACCCAGAGACCCAGGCGAGGCTCCGGCTGCACACACCCTGTTCCCACAGATAAGCACAAAGATGGAGGAGTGACAGGTTATCTCGGGCAGAACCAGCTACATGCGAGGTCTCCTTGAAGTCAGTGGTGTGCGTGGAGAGATGCTATCTTTTATTAGGCCAACTGGTAGAGTCAGAAAAACGAGATGAGCTCTCAGGCGCACAAACCCTTCTTCAGGCCAGGGAAATATCTGGGCCATCTGAAGCCAGGAGGTGCAGGAGATGTCCTAGGAGGGACAGAGTGGGGTAGAAGGTGGGGAGAGGTAAGTAGTTGGCTAGGACAACCCTGGTGGRTTGGCTTGGCATAAAGGCTCTAAGGGAGACCTTATAGCAGCCTTCCAGTACTTAAAGGGGGCCTACAGGAAAGATGGGGAGGGACTCTTTATCAGGGAGTGTAGTGACAGGATAAGGCGTAACGGTTTTAAGCTGAAAGAGGGGAGATTTAGATTAGATAGTAGGAAGAAATTCTTTACTGTGACGGTGGTGAGGCACTGGAACAGGTTGCCCAGAGAAGTTGTGGGTGCCCCCTCCCTGGAAACATTCAAGGTCAGGTTGGACGGGGCTCTGAGCAACCTGATCTAGTTGAAGATGTCCCTGCCCATGGCAGGGGGGTTGGACTAGATCTATAAGGTCCCTTCCACCCCAGACCATTTGATGATCTATGATGTTTAAGTGATTCTTTTTTTTTGGACCAATTTAGCTTCTGACTCGCTACATGACATCTCATCTCTGACTGGCGTATGGCCAAGGGTGGGGTTGCAGCAGCAACCCCTTCCATCAGTTTAAGCTGCCATGAAACAGTCCTTCAAGGTCATCACCAGGCATTAACAGGGTGCCCAGGCTGGTAGCTGTGACCTTGGAGGTTTCCAACGCCTGATAACATGCTCGGGAGAGTTACCTCTGCAGCAGAGGTACCAAACCACTCCCAAGCAGGGATGACTGCACTGGGCAGCCCTTTCTTCCAGCAGGAGCACAACCTCATACAGAGAAGTTCTCTGGATTTTTTTTTCCTATTTCTATTTTTAAATATGCTCCAAGCTAAAATCCTTATTTTTTTCTTCAGTGATGCGTGTGCCTAATTTCCTCAAGCTGATATTCATTCATTCCTTCCTCCCTCTCTTTTCCAAGAGAAATGTCTTAACATTTGCAAAAAAGAACTATTGTTTTTGCACTTCAGAAATGTGAACATGTCACTATAGCAATTATCTCTTAAACTCAACTAAACAGGCCTAATGCTGTTAAGCTTAATAGGAACTTTGTGACCTCTAAGYGCTTTTCTCTTTATTAATGACTCATTGTAAAGCACAGTATCGCCGGTGTCACTTTCTCAGTCCTGCTTCACTGCAGTTGGATGTAGCATTACCTCAACGCAAGCAGATCTCAGCCAGGGATCTGTCTGGTGCAACGCAAACAGCTCTGCAAGTTGTTGGATGTTGATGGTAAGATGCAAGTAGAAGACCAAATAAAACCATCCAGTGGATAGCAGCAACCAGATGAGCATGGGTACCAATTTCCAGGTGCCGGAGAGGGCTTGGTAGCTGATTGAACACAGCCAGGAATAGACTAATAACATGCCAAGTGGTTTGGATTTGGAGACAATACTGCTGGGAAAAAGGCCAACGGACAAAACCAGCATGGAAACTGAACACCTTGAGCTTTGAGGTGGTTCTTCAAGGCTGACTGAAGCGTGTAAAAGTCTGCTCTGCCTCTGAATACCGTCCCTTTTGGCCAGCACCGAGGAGGTGCTGCGTGCTGTTACACACAGCGTGTGTGAACACTGCAAATACAACTCCATATGTCCTGGACTAGGCTGGTACCTCTCATCACCAATARATCACCATCTACAAAAAGCCCTTTGTGAACCTACTTCACACGGGCTAGAAATTAATTTATCTCAGTCATCCCCAGTCACCCGGCTAGACCCTATTCATGGAGGAGTCCCCCAGGCTCATCCGTAAGTAATCATGCCACCGGTGCCTATAGGTAGAGCTCTCTGCAGGCATCAGTGAGGCTCTACAAGGAGACGGCACCCCRAGTGATTTTAAGCTTGCACTTCTCTGACAGGCAAAAGGATTAAACATTGAGGTACACAAGTTACCATTCACCAGCGGAGCTGCGGTTTCTGTGTATATGCTCTACACCTATATCCCTCTGGTTAGCGACCACTAGTTAGTAGGTTGAAATACCTGACACTTGTTGTGGGCTTAGATCATGCATGAGGACAGTTACAGCTACTCAGCTGCGGTAGGATATCATTAGGCTTCTCTATTTAGCTATGCCTGCGCTCTCAGCTTCCTTATTTTAAACAYAGTTACCCTGCACGTATCGGTATATCACACCTGTATGTTCCTGTTTAAATGGTGATTGCACCAGAAAGGGCTGGAGAACCAGGTGAGAGAAGCTATTCTCTTTCCAGATGGCCTTTCCCTGAGCAAGGGTTAGGAAGGCGATAYACAGCTTTATCTGTCTTGGTAGGAGGTGGTGACAGTCCTTGCGTCTGACACCTGAAGGTTTCCCTTGAGTCCTGATAATCTGAAGTGTAATAACTCATAACTATTATCAGGCACTTCCAGAATAGCCAGGGTGGGGAGACCTCCCCCAGCAAGCTCCCTGCTTGCAGCTCCCAGCTCCCATGCTCCTGAAAGAGAAATAATCTCCTGACAAGGTATTTCACTCTAGTGGCAAAAAGATTTGGGAAGTGTGCAAGAGGGGCTAATCCTGGCTTTCGTTTCAGCAAGGCTTCAAAAACCTTCAAAACATTAGCATGTTCAACTCAGAAAGGTGTCTTTGAGCAGTTCCCACCAGCAGAGTACATTAGACTCCCTCAAACCCAGCATACGCATCCCTGGCCAGCCTCTGGGACGGGCACTSTATCATTTGTTTCCCAGTGAGCCTTTACCCAAGGTCCAGATGATGACTCTCGGATCCTCACGCACAGTCCAATTCCACGCCTGCTGCTCTACTGTAGCCTTGCGATTCCTAAGCTATATATCACAGCACATTTATTCTGACACCCTGTGAGTGTGCAGGTTAGTGCTGCTCTGCCAGGCTCAGCAAAGGCTTCTAAATATATTAGCGAAGGAGAAAGATCTGGGATGGCTTCCAATTTTAACCAAGGTCACATTGGCGAGTGCTGGTGTGCAGCGCGAGGATATTATACAYAGCATCTTTCATGCGAGCTGTATTCCAGCTGCGTACAGCATTTCTGTAGAGCAACAGAAAGAAATGGGAAAGGAAGACAGAAACAAGAAGATTGGGAGATATCTAAAATTTTGCTGTGGGTATGTTATGTTGTGTAGCCCAGGATCTTTGTATCTCTGGTTATTTTTCTACAAAAAAAAAGAAAAAAACAACAAACCCAAACTGTGTTACTTACCTGCCTTAAAAAGTAGACTCAGGCATAATGTTTTTCAAAGAGCTCAGAGCTTTGGGCCCTTGGATTCATCCTAGCAGACAATTTTCCCATTAGGAGGCAGCCAAATGCTCCAGGGAAACATACACCGCTGGAAACGGCACCTGCATTCCAGATTTACCCAAGTCTCTTGATGATGCATCCTAAGAAGAGCTCTCCTCCTAGCCACAAGAAAGGGTGGGGAAAGTTTAGGCAAGGCCAAGGGCTGGAGGTGAGACACATCACAGATGAAGGTTTGAAATCCCCCGTCTGGCAGGGGTGACTCTCTGCAACCCTCTCCATGGGAAACGGAAGAGACCTGGACTTTTAATTGCAGCCCTGGACTGGAGGAGGAGACCCAGGAGAAGCAAAAAGAGAGAGGAATAAAGAAGAGATGCATAATTTGAGACAGCAAGAAACAGCAAGAGACAGCCTGCTGCTCCGGTAGACGACAAGGCTCAGCAGAAGCCAGTTGATGAGCCTGGCAAAAAAAGCAGAAGGAGGTTTTACTCTTGTTGGCTTTCAGTGGGGTTCAGGAGCCCCTTAAGGCTGGGGCGGCTTCCCCATTTCGGCAGTGAGACAGTGGAGAGCCCTGTGGTCCCCCGAGAGCAGGCAAAGGGCAAAGTCTGGGGAAGAGGGAGCAGGTTGCTATAAATTACCTCTATCTCTGGAAGCTCAGTGACTGAGAGCTGTGCTGGGGTCTCGCTTAATCCTGATAAATGTGGTGTTGGAAAGGATGCTGGGAGCATCCTGGTGCTCTATAGTGATGTGTTTTCCTGTRATTATTCATTCATTTATGGTGAGGCAGAAGGTGGGGTGGGGGTTAAACTTACCTTCTTAAAGAAACTCCATCTTCTGCCTGTCTCCCGCTCGAAAGCTATTAGATRTATTTCAAGCTGGCAAAGGATTAGGAGTCCCAAAGATACACTTATGCCTTAGGTGGAAATAAGGTGCTAGGTAGAAGAGAAAGTCCTTTTCAGTGCCCCAGCGAGGGGAAAGCTGTCAGGGGAGGTCTCTGAAACATTCATAAGACAGGAGAGTGTTATGGAAGTCCTTGGCCGAGCATCAGGCAGGCTGCAGAGAATCCAGCTGTGCCACACTAATCTGGTTCTCTAAGGCCACCCTTAGTTACTAATGTGCTTTGTCAGTAGAGCAGGTGATGTTTTGTCTACTTGCCTTTATTTTAAGCTGCCTTGGGTCAGCAAAATTACTCAGACAGTAGCATTACGAGACCTGCATCTCCAGATCTAATCGGCTGGCTCGGAGTCATCCCCTATGCAGACAGGGGACTAGCACTCTGCACTAGCTAGCCTGCAATCAGTAACATCTCCCTTCTCCCCAGCTTATCTTGCTCCCACTGACTGGTGCCTCCACCTGATGGTCCCAGACGGTGGCTCTGGTACCCTGCCCCAACCGCACAGTGCAGAGCTCTCCAAACCTGGCGCTCAGGGTCCGCTCTTGGCATTATCTTAGCCTTGGTCCAAGGCTTTGCAAGTGAGCTTAGTGCCTGAGCATCGGGATGGAGGTGCTCATCCCACTGGGGTGTCTGCATCTTGCTCCTGCCCTCCTGCACTGCACAGATCCAGGCAGAGGAGCACGACTCTTTCTGCCCTTGTGAAACCCACAGGCTTTCCTCCATCACGTGAMAAAGTTAGTTGTTATTAATGTATCACAAGCGCTGGAGGGGGACAGAAACTTTCTGTGGATTTGTCCCCAAGTCAGACTGTGCCTGAAATGACTGCGTGGCCTTTGGAGCTGCTGGTGTGCTAGAAAACTGGTTGTTCATGTTCAGTGCCAAAACCGTACTCTAGCACACTGCTCTGGGTCTCCAACGCTGGCTGGAGGACAAGGCTAATGGCAGGGATGTTAGCCTTCAGTTATCCTTCCACTCAGTCCCTGAACAGAGGTTGAAAAATCAATGTCACAAGCCACAGTGGGAGCAGGGCTGGATGGGCTCTCCGAACTGAAGCATAGTTTTGGTCTAGAAATCATCTAACAGTGTCTTGCAAAACTTCCAGGATTTCATGAGCTGGACTCGAACAGAAATGCCACAGGCAGCGCTGCCAACCCTAAGCATTCAAATACCATGAGTCAGCCCCCAACCCCCAACTCCTCTAAGTCTCCTTTCCTTTCTGGGTTTTTTTTTGAACTGTGAGGTTAAACTTTGTTCATATTTTCCAGGTTCCTCCACTCCTCTTCTCCCTCACTTTTTAGGAGGGCTAGAAACGTAACTGTTTTTTGGGTGAGGGGGTGTTTCTGAAAGGAGGAGGAGATGAGATGTTCTAAGTCCCTGGAGCAGGGCCCTAAGTAACGTTGTTATGTGACTTATGATAAATTTGGGCGATTTGGCAGCACTTCAGTCTGGCTCCTTATTTAATTGCCTGCAGATCCTGCCTTGTCATTAACACAAGAGGTCAAGGTACTGGCAGGAGTTCTGTGATTTGTGGACGCATACTTAGCTTATAAAAACACCCCTGTCTTTGCCTCCGAGCGAGCCCTCCGTGTTCATCCAGCTGTTACAGCTGTTCTCCCCCACCCTGAGCTCCTTCAGCTGACTCTGCTCTTCCTTTCCTTTGCTAGGTGCCTTATGCAATGCCTCCGCTCAAGCACGGGTTTGGCCAGCTACTCGCTCACTGTAGCAGCAACTGGGCATCCTAAATGCTCATTAAAATTGGTATATTTTAATAAATGTGGTCCAGGAAATGTTTCTTCCTCTGAAGCCTTCAGGGGAAAGGAAGCAGAARGGAAGACAAGCGAGAGGAGCGCAAGGAGCATCCAGCAAGTTCTTYGAGCAAAGAAAGAGAACTTGCATCTGCCAGGATGCAGCACGTGCATCAGAGTGCCCGTGGCTCTACTGAATCCTGCAGCATCTCTCAGCCGCATGAAATGCACCACATTTGCAGCTGGGGGATCTCCAAATGCGTTACATTTGTAACGCAGACTTTAAAACCAGCTTCATCCCAGGGATGTTTAACTCTCCTTTTATGGAACTTGATGAGAGAGATTTGTAACTCATCATGGAAGATGAAAAAAAAATGTTCTGGTCATCCTCAGGCCTCGCTGAAGATCAGGGTTTGRGGCTGAGGATTTCCTCAGAATCACRGGTTGCTCCTTATGACTTGCTCTAAGCCCTGTAAGAGTCTTTTTACCTGCAAATACTTACTACCTGCTGATAACACAACAGGGAAACGTTACTCCAAAGGGACAGAACTTGGGTAAAAAGCATTTAGCACTATTCTTTCCTTATTCCTGGATTATTGAAGGGCTGACTTGCAACTACCATGGGCTATTGTCGGGGATCGTTGTACTCCCTGTCCTGCTCTGCTCTGAAAACGGTCGGTGAGACTGGCAGCAGACCGTAACTCTGATGTTGCGAGCAGCGTTGCACGCTTGGCTGTCACAGCTTGCAGGATCCAAAGGGTTTGCGGGGTCCGGGATGCTGGACCACACTCCCGAAAGGGCAGTTTGTTGGGCTGCAGCAGCAGGAGCAGGAGCATGCCGTCTGTGATGGGTTTGGTGCCTGGCAGGGGGATGGATGGCTGCAGACTGGCAGTCTCTGGCACCCCTCTGTGGCCACCTGCACAATCACAGCCCGGGGGGGGGACCGCAGCCTTCCCGGGGGAGCAGCTCCCTGGCAAGCGGAGAAGACAGGGAAGCATTTCTGAAAGGTCTAGAGGGGAGGTTAAATCCTCTCTGTCGAGCCAACAAGTCCCTGTGAAGGGTGGGAGCCCTCTTGTCCTCCGCGCAGGGCCAGGAGGTGCTTAAGGACGTGGGCACCTGGAGCAAAGCCTTAAGGATGGGACCAGGCTTTTGGGTTTCAGTGCCTGGGCAGCCAGGGTGCAACCTGCTGGCTGCTGTGTTCCTACAGCTGGGGCAGGGGAGCAAGAAAAAGAAAAAAGAGCCTTTTTTTTTACACTGATTGACTGCTATCAGTGGAGATATAAACTGTACCCACACGGAGAGCTTATGGTTATAGCTGTTATCTGACTTAAATAGCAGCAAGCTGGTGTTATAAGCCTATGGATGGTGCAGCAGCGATGCTGTTAGCTGGATTTAACCCTCTTGTCCATCCCCCCAAATTTCTTCCTTGGAAAAACAGCTGAAAAACCAAAAATAACCAAAAATATAACTGCAGTGCTGCAAGCTGGCCACCCACGGCCAGGCCGGCGTCGAGGAGCACAGCCAGGCACTGCGAGTGGGAAGCTCTGCAGAGCGCTGAGACCCCCACTCCTATCCAAAGTCAGGGGGTCCTTGAGGCCTTCCAGCCCCCTTCCAGTGTCCCCCCCCATAACTGGATCCCACCAGGAGAGCGAGGGCCTGCTCCCGTGGCACCTGGCTCGGAGGCAGCGTGCTCCAGCATGGTGCTCTAGCAAGGTGCCCTGAGAAACGGGGAGCTCCTTCCACCCTCGTTCATCTGGCCTCCGGCTTATCCTGCTGTGTAACCCAGCCCTCTCATTACATTCGCTCCCCAAGCTACTCCCTAATTTAATTTCCATTCCTAGGGAACTCAGGAAAGGTGGATTTTCCCCAACCTCATTTCCTACCCCTCTTCATACCTCTTGGGAGAGGTGGGGAAGCACTCGGAGGGGTTCGACCCACCGTGCAAAGGCGTCAGGGTTGGAAGCAGGACCTGGATTTCTTGCCTCTTGGACAAGTGCTGACCATAGCCAGGGTCAGGGCTGGCCCTAGCAAACATCGGTCCCTCCTGGGCCACGTGCAGGGACACGGTGGGCATGTGGCGTGCCCGGCTGTGCCACGTGTGGGCTGCAGGTCTCTGCGTGCATGGCGGGGGGGGGGGTCCCTGGAGCAGCCGTGCTCAGGCAGGTGAAGGGCAGGAGCAAGAAGAGCCTGGAAGGGCTCTTCTCCAAATGGTGGAGAGTGTAGGTAAGAGCCCCTGGGCTTAGAGCGGGACCCAGGGCCTTGGCTCAGATGCATTTGGAGAAAAAGGTGGCAGTGTCACTTCAGTGCCACCAAATGCTACCCTCTGTGTGGCACCATGGCCACTGAGAGGGCAGCTGGGCCAAGCGGAGCAGCCTGTGCACCACCCACCCTGTCAGCACCCAGCAGACCACCAGCCGGTGCTGAGCAAGCTTCATCAGCCACGGGCAGAGGGCAAGGTCCTGATCTTAAAATCAAAGGCCCTCGTGCTTTTAGGTTGCTGGGTGGATGCACAGGAACCCAGGAGAGATCTCCTGGGCCAGATCCTTCCCGGTACAGAGCTGCATGACTGGGACACGGCCAGCTGCTCCGACAGGGAAGCCAGCTCTGTGTAGACACAGCCCTGGACTTTCTCCTGTGCGTGCAAGAACTTCCTAGTGTCCCACCAGACCTTCATGCCTGAGCCCCGCTCTTAGCTTGCTGGCAGAGTCCCGTACTTTAAAATTGTCATTATTTGAAATAAGCTGCAGCCCCAATTACCTCTCACAGCACTTTCCCCAGTGCAAACGATGCTCAGGGAAGTGGAACAGGTCTCAAGCTATGCCCATGAAGTCTTAAGACTGAGAGCAGAGAAGATACAGTCACATACGGGTGTGGAGATGGCCTCTGGAGAACAAAATACTCATTACTTCCAGGGGAAGAAGAAAACAGCATCTAAAGGAGGTCAAGGAGCAAGTTAAAACAAACTTGAAAGTATCTTCTTGCAAAGATGCAGCTATGGGACTTGCTGCTGCAGGTTGTCTCTGCCTTCTCACCTCCAACTCTGGCTTCAGGAAGGCCCTGAGCTGTATTCCCAGGGGAAGGGGTGGTTAGAAGAAACTGAGTTGGGAGCTGCATCCGGTTCACACCTTTAACTCCTGGCTGCTGGAAGCTAGGTCACTTCTTACCCTGCTGTTCCTGGCAGCATTTCCCCAAGCAATCTCCATCCCTAAAGGGTTAGGAGATGATACCTGTCCCCATGGCGGAGGCAGAGCTTCCTCTACCACCCTGAGCTCTGCAGCCTGTTGCAGCCGGGCTGACACCAGGTCTGGAGTGGGTCTGACCACAGCTACACTTGAAGGGATCTGATAAGGATGTCTTCAGCCTCAGGATGCCTTTGAGCAGGGGAAACAACCCCCAAACTGCTCTAGGTGGGAGCGTTCAGCTCAGGACCTTGCCTGGGCACTGAAATCTCAGTGGTGAACATCCCTGTGGCGATGGGAGCACCCTCAGCGGCTGGCATGTCTGGCCCAGCCTACAAACGTGCATGGTAGCTGGGATGGGAGCAGGTCCTATGGGCTTTTCTGGTGGCCCCATCTCCAGCATCAGCTAGAGCTTCTTCCCTGCTGACCATTTCCTTTCCCATACTTTTCCCCAGAGTAGAGCTACCTGATAAATCTCCAAGCAAGAAATCTTAAAACCTTCCTCTGATCCTATGTGAAACCTGCCAGGATGGTCTGACACCAAGGCGGCAAAAGGACCAGCTTGCTTGTCACAGCCATGGGGCCCTGCAGTGGGTCACTGGGGAAGGGACATCCTCGGGGACGGCTGGGAACATGCTGTCCCCCCTTGCTGGCTCCAAGGCGCAAGGGAAGAACTTCATCTTGTGCAAGACCACGGGCAGGGAAGAAYGGGTGACCTGAAGAAAGGGCTGCAAGAGCACAAGATTTCATGCATGTGGTTGAGAGCAGGACAGCTGCTGAGCCCAAGGAGCTGCGGGCAGCCGGGGAACGCGGTGGGTAACGAAATGCAATAAGACAGGGTGGGACCTGCAGCGTGCAAGGGCTTACACGCTACCTTAGCAGCTCGTGGATGTGGTCCTTCCCCGCAGACCCACCTGCTGAGGTCCCATCCCCACCACCCTCAGCACCCCTCCTGCTCTCATCCCTTTCCATGGGATGCTCCGTAACACTGCCGGGCCCCTCTGCGCCATCCCCCATGGATGGTTTGGGAGATGCCCCGCGTGGGTTGAGGTGAGAAGGGCTCCCCCGTGTCCCCTCGCTGCAAGGGGAGCGGTGGGTGTGCAGGCAGGGTGGCAGGGAAGGCCCCCCCGGACCCACGTGCCCTGTGTGAGGCCTGGCTGGAAGGGGAAGCTGGTGGGGCGGGCCGGGGGGGTGCGGGCAGGG
>JASVER010000035.1:6281871-6297644 GCA_030449065.1 Oceanodroma leucorhoa
GGGGTACTGGGATGGGAGCACCGGGATAGGGGTACTGGGATGGGGGTACTGGGATGGGAGCACCAGCATGAGAGCATCGGGATAGGGGTACTGGGATGGGAGCACCGGGATGTGGGATATCGGGATGTGGGATGTCGGGGTGGGGGGGGCGGTACTGGGATGAGGACCAGCATGGGATGGGTACCAGGAGGTGGGAGGGTACYGGGGTGCAACCGCACCGGGATGCAGGGACACTGGAATGGGGTGTACCAGGATGGGGGAGCACCAGGATGGGGGAAGATACTGGGATGCAAGTGCACCGGGATGCGGGGACACTGGGATGGAGGGGGGGATTACAGAGATGCAGGAGCGCCGGGATGTGGAGCATCAGGATGGGGGGCTGCTGGGATGCAGGAGCACRGGGGTGGGGGAGCACCAGGCTGCAGGGGCACCAGACACAAGCCACAAGCCCATTTCCAATCCATCTRTTGGAAACCCTGAGGTGGAATAACTGGTGCAGGGCACAGAGATGGGCTTTGTGGTGTGTGGTGTGGTGCTGAAGACCTGGTGATGACCGTGAGGTGCACAGCTGCAGGTGTGGTGCTGCGAGGTACCCAGAGGCTCTGTTCRGGTGGTAGCGAATACCAAATGCACTGATGTTACAGCTGCTTTTCCTGTCTTTTGTAGATCCTGTTGCTCCACACATGAGGTAGGCAGCTCTCCTCCTCTGCCCACCCACACCCAGAGCACGTGCCATGTGTGGGTTGGGTTTGCCCAGGAGGTCCCGGAGGATGAAGGCTGTCCTGGCTGGGGCATCATCATGACCGTTAGCAGCTCTGAGGCAGGATGAGGGGCACWGTGCCTTGGAGGGAGCAGGTAGACCTCACCTCATCTCTGAATGCCACCTCAAACCAGCCTTTCTGAGCTGGCAGATAGCAGCCAGGCTCTTGCCCA
The DNA here is from genome assembly GCA_030449065.1 of Oceanodroma leucorhoa. Classification (NCBI taxonomy): domain Eukaryota; kingdom Metazoa; phylum Chordata; class Aves; order Procellariiformes; genus Oceanodroma; species Oceanodroma leucorhoa. Next base: position 6,282,805 of record JASVER010000035.1, read on the forward strand.
GAGGTGACCTCCCCATACGCAGGCACGAGCAGTAGTTTATGGCCAGGGTGAACCCAATTCATCGCTAAACCCAGCGCTCGAGAGCAATTCCTGCTCTAACAGTGGCTTAACAGCCTCCAAGGGAGGATAATATATATCTAGCTGGAATGAAATAACTTGCTTATGTGCTCCTCATGGGCCTGCTGTGCTGTAGCCCCTTGCAAGAGCCAAAACAGATCATTGCTCCTTAAAAATGAGACTTATCTTTAATCTCAGTGCCCCTCCTGGAAATGCCACTCATCTCCAAGATGCCTTGGCAGAAGGGAAGCTCCAGTAACCCCATGGGAAATTTGGGGCTGCCCAGCACCTCTAAACTCTACAGAAGAGTCTCCTGGCTCCAAAGAGAAACTTGTTTTGTCGTGTAAGGACATGARCTTCTGTATCAGCTGTTCATGGGGGTGGTCAGTGCGTGCAACAAGAGTCCTGGGCAATAAAGCTTCAGTGCCACATGCCAGCGTGTAGATAAATGCCCATGGGGACTTCGGGCAAGATGCAATGCTAAGGCTGGAGGCTGCTGAGCGTTGGGAGCTCTCAAGTCCCGTTAAATCCAAGACGGATCTAAAACATTTGCCGTGAGTGAAAAGTGTTCAAGCTGGCTTAGAAAGGATTGATGACTCTTCAGGTCCGCTCATGGTAGAGCTGGGATGGGTTTAGCAGGGTGTGGGGCTGCGTTCGCGCCCTGCACTCGGGGTTTAGCAACGGCAAATTTTTCTGTAGCTCCCTGGGTTGTCATCGATGTTGGCCATGGGCACCGAGGCCCACACAGCGTTACTGTGATAGCAGAGGTTGCGTCTCACCATGCTTCACTGGTGGCTGTGCCAGCTGCTGCTCCGAGCCGTGCCAGCTCAGCCCTGGCTTGGCTCTGCGGTCCTTTCCAGCCATTTCAGCTCCTGTCCTCAACCGTGATGTAGTGCTCAGCTCTCAGCGTGGCATGGAGATACAAAAATGCAGCTGATTCTCACCATAATATGCCRATCACCAACACCTTCTGAAGTTCTCAGGGAGGGGAGCATGAAGGCGCTGACYTGAGAAATTAATGAGCAGGCAAAGGAAGTCAAGAGAGAGGGCTTGGTCTCTGTGGGAGAACCACATGGTGCAGGAGAAGGGATGGGTGGAAATGGAGACACACCGTTGGTTCGATGCTACAAAGAAGGGGCAGGTGGGTTGGAAACACTGAGTTCCCAATCACTGGGGATGGGATGGGATGGGATGGGATGGGATGGGATGGGATGGGATGGGATGGGACGGGATGGGATGGGATAGGATGGGATGGGGAAGGCAGCTGCTGTGGCCAGGTCCAGCGTGGGCAGCGGTCCTGCTGCGACTGAGCCCCCCAAGACCCCGGGAGCGCTGGCTGCTGAAGGGGGGGCCTTGCAAGGAGGAGAGCTGGCCCTGCGCATGGCAAAGTGGTCTGAATATCTCCCACGCTCGCTGCCTRCGTGAGTGCAGCTGGTCCCACCGAGAGCAGATCCAGCCGGCCACCGACGCTGGGGAAAGATGCCCTGGGAGGCTCCGGCAGCTCCGCACCAAAGAAAACCCAGTAATAAGCTATTAGAGACAGCTTTTCCCACAGCAGGTTGAAAACAYGTCATGACTCTTAGCAGTCTCAGTAGGTTGGCAAGGCACAGACAGATGAAAAACTGTGGTTTTAATTGTTGTGTGAAGATCAAGCAACCCTGGTTTCAGGATAACGTTCTAGACTAGGATGGAAATACAGCACCGTMAATACAGATGTGTTGAGTCTTAAATATAAGATGCAGTTTGGCTTAAGTAGCACGCTAAGATCTTTCCTAAAACAGAACTATTTCRGATGGAACCTAAGTATTTAGCTTAATATCCATTTGTCTGGTTTAAATTGTATCATCTGTTGTGACAGCGGAGTGTGTTTGCTGCGGAAATTGGTGCAGAAGGCTGGACCTGAGCTCAGCCCCAGGCCAGGGTTTGGAGCACCCAGGTCTGACGGAGGTGGCTTCTTGTAGTGGTTYAACCCGGCAGGCAGCCAGACGCCACACAGCCGCTTGCTGACTCCCCCCGCCGTGGGACGGGGAGAGAATCGGAAAAAAAAATTCGYGGATTGAGATAAAGACAGTTTAATATAACAGAAAAGGAAGGAATAATAATAATAACAATGATAATAATATAATAACGATACAATATACAAAATGAGTGATGCACAATGCAATTGCTCACCACCCGCCGGGAAAATGGCCAAAAAAGCGATAGCGACTTCCTGGATCCCCCCCAGTCATATACTGGGCATGACGTCACATGGTATGGAATACCCCGTTGGCCAGCTGGGCTGGCTGTCCCGGCTGTGCTCCCTCCCAGCCTCTTGTGCACCTGGCAGAGCATGGGAAGCTGAAAAGACCTTGAGTAGCAGATTACCTAGCAACAACTAAAAACATCAGTGTGTTATCAACATCCTTCTTATACTAAATCCAAAACATGGCACTAGGAGGAGATTTAACTCTATCCCAGCCGAAATCAGGACATTTCCTTAGCAGACAGGGAACATGTTCCTGCCTTCAGTAAGGAAACAAACTGAGAGCTGAAAAAGCAGGAAAGCATGGCATTGGTTTTAATTCAAGACTGAGAGGGACGAGCATGAGATCTGCTTGTTCTGAATTCCCAAAGGACGTGGTCATTCAAGATCAGTCAAAGAGGAGATCATTCAATTCAGTGTAATAATTAAAGGCAACCTCTCCTGATGGCATCAGTTTGCTTGGTGATCTTTTTTTCTTATATCTAGCATATGCATTAAGTATTATCTCATATGTASATATATTAACTCTACATTTAATTGCATTTTTAATCCCATCTTCTGTCCAAGGACAGACCCATGGAGCAGCATGGACTATTTACTTAAAATAAATATGCTTGTTCCCACTCTTTTAGCTACTCAGTATTAAGAAGCTGAATATTGAAGCTTGTTTTTTCTATTTTTCCCTTTCCTGATTTTCTATCCCCCTAACTTGTAGGTAGGGTAAACAATAAACCTTGGGCTTTGGGCTTGATCTGACTGTRAAGCATTTGGAAACGACTGTGCAATAGTGCTGTTGTTAACATAGTCGGGGGGTTCGGGCATTTGGGATGTGAAAGGATTCAGCTGACTTAGCGTGTCTCAAATCCTAAAGCTTGGTGAGGTCAAAGGGGCAGGGAGCTTCGTGGCAGGCAAACAACAGAGGAGGTTCGTAGCCATCTAATCGTCTCTGGGTCCGTGCGGGGAGAGGCTCGTTCCTGCCGAAGGAGGAGCCTGCTTCTCTCCACCGACCCCCGCATGGACCCGGGATGCCCAAATTAGAGCTTGGGCATCTCCTAAGGAGGGCTTCTCACCCTGCCCAGGGCTGTGTTGTGCAGGGATGGGTCTGACACCTACAACATTGAGACCTCTTTCCTCCCTCCATCGCCGAGTGCAGAAAGGATGAGTGGGGGAGGCAGGAGGAAAAGCGAGGGGGGGCTGCGATAGATSAGGGTGGAGAGGGAAAGCACACACCTCAGAGTGGATTGAGCATGACTTTCCAATGTTTCCTCAGTTTATGGTGCGCCCTGTTTATGGTGTGCCCCATCTGTTTTGGGCTTGTACCGTTTGATTATGTTTTACAAATTGAGGTATTTTAGATCTGGTTCAGCTGCAAGAACACAGGTATCCACCCGGGATGCTCCGAGGTCTCCCAGCTCCCCCACCAATGCTCCAGGAGGGTGTTGGAGGTCCTGTGCCACCCATGTGCCCATGCAGATGTCTTAGTGTGTCTCAGCTGGCATAAGACACCTGTGTTTGGGCACTTAGATAGAGCCCTTTCTATTTGTTATGCTGACTTGCCTGCAAAATAATACAAAACAAATCCTCTTTTTTTCCAAAATGAGATTTATCTCCCTGCCCTCCCAAATCCAAAAGAAAAATGTCCTGATGTCCACTCTGCACTTCACCGCTGCTAGTGACTTCAGTCGGACAGAGGATGGGTATGGATGGGAACAACATCTGTGTGAGAAAAGGGTACCAGGAAGGGATGCGGTACTGTATGTTACTGCACGGCTGGGGATGCTGAGGGTGAGGGTCTTTAAGAGATATGGTCTAATAGTCTAAGAGAGATGGTCTAATGGTCTTATAGAAATGGTCTAATAAATTGTGTGCTTCGGTAGCATTCACGGACAAATGTGGCTCCAGGTTAGTTTTTTGCAGACGTGGGTGAATGCACCAAGAATTGTATTTCTGCCTGGGTATCCTCAGGCMAGATGGTGAACGGGAGTAACCCATGTCAGCAAACACCTCCACCTCACGAGCGGTAAAAGTCCAAGGCTGGAGCAAGCTGTGCKCTACAGCCACAGGGGAAAAAGCCAACTCCTCCCCCCTCGGTGCTTGTTCAGGACCTGACTCAGGGTGCTGTGGGGCTTGGCTGCTGCCAGCAAAGGCTCCGACGTGGGAAAAGGACTGGGAAGAGGAGGCTACTGGTATATCAGGGTCACGGTGGTGAGAACCTATTCTCATTTTGTCATGAGCATTCCTATAATCTGTTCTCCGTGTGACCAACTTTTGCATGAAATCTATAGCAAACCAACAAAATATCAGCTGCTGCGGTCGACGGCTTAGGGGCAGAAACCCAGCTCTGTTTGACTACGCTTTATGTAAACTTTGGTGCCACCTTTCACCCGCCACGAACTGCAACAGGAGCCCAAGGCGGCGGTTTCAAAGGCTGACGCCTGCTTTGTCTGCGTCGGCGTTCAAAGCYGGAGCTGCCGCTGGATGCGGTGGTGGATGTGGTGCTGCTGGGACGGGAGAGGCAGCCRGTTCCCCGCTCTCGTCTCAAATAGGTTCTGATGTTAAGAGGAGGGAAGGGGATGGGGAAAGATGGCTCTGGAGGAAACGTGCTTGACGTGGAACTAGTTAAGGGGTGCACTGGGACCGAGGAGGAGCTCCTCAGTCCGGTCCTTGGTGGAGGTATTGTGCCCCCAGCGACACAAAGGACCTTCGCTGCTCTGACATGTCCTCACACAATTCCCATATATTATGGGGAAGACTGTATTCCCATATATTATGTGGATGCGGTTTATTAACACCTCTGCCAAACCCTTTGGCCCTACGGGAGTCAGGCAGCAGAAGGCAAAGGCATGCACGAACAATAATTTAATGCTGAAGATGGGAAACAGAAGCCTCCTTATATATGTTGGAAGTATCTTAGCTACTTGGGGCCATCAGACATGTTACCTGATCTTCAGGCTTRCAGCACTGTGAGGGATGTTGGTACTCACAGTGCCTGAGATCTGGTCGATGGATAAATCCTTTGCAAAGAGCCCGTTTAATGCATACGAACACAAATCTATTAAAAACCAAATCTCTTGTCTCTCCAGATAGAGTTATTTTCCTTCAAGCTTTTTCTCCCCGGTGCCCTCGCAGGGTGGTCACAGCCCCGTCACAGCCAGGCATGCCACAAGGTTTGACGCTTCCCTTTGCATCTGAGCACACCCAGAAAATTTATCTGGGATTTCCGAGGCGATGTCTGCGTGTGGATATTTCCCAAGGCGAGCAGGAACAGACTTGCTGAGCTCAAGGCCAGGAGGGACAGTGTCCTCTGATGCYCTCTCTTACACAGCCCAAAGGACCGCACCCAATAATCCCTGTACAATGTCCACCGTTTTGTTTAAGGCCTAGCACGCTATTTTAGAAGCCTCTATTAAATACACACACAAAAAAGAAACAACTTTGATTAAAGACTCCAGCTGATGAGGAATCCACCACAGCTCCAAGTCCTACACCCTTAATTACCTTTGCTGTTAAATGCTTGCAACTAAATTTGTCCCTCTTTCATGTCCTGCCACGCATCCCTGTATTTCTTGATCATTTCTCGTCAATTATAATCACTGTGTCCTGGGGAGAACAAACAGAARGAGATTTATTCAGGGCTACCTTTGCAGCAAAGTTCAGCCCTTTCTGAAGTCCAGCCCCTCCTAGGAGAATACGTCACTTGGGAGAGGTGACCACGATCTTTTTTTCTCTAAAACTGGAGAAAAATCATTTCCTATCAATCACCTTGCTCTCCTGTGATTTGTAGCACGACTCTGGCAACATCTGATGCCTTTTCCAACAACTTGCTAGAACCCAGAAATGGATCAAATATATCATTAAGAAAGGATTTTACCTGTTGCAATTGCCAAGTGCTCCATAAGCGCTCAGAACTTAGGCAGGAGAGAAGTTGGACAAGATGATCGTTATAGGTCCCTTCCAGCTGAACTATTCTATTCTAGAACCCAAAATCTCATGGATTTCTAGAAGATGCTGAGGATTTTGAGGYGCTTGGCTTTGCAATACTCTGCTTCTCCAAATGGCTAGAAATGCCTTGCAAACTTCATGGACTTCTAATCAATAAGGTTTTTCTCATCTCTAGGACCTGAAAAATGCTAACCAAGGTTTGAGTCTACTATTGCTATAACTGCACTTCAGCCCATGTGAGCAAAGCCCAGCTGGGGAACATGGGTTTATTATACAAAAATTAAACATTATCTGCTGGAAATTATATTATCTGGAGTCCAAAAGCARGTCTTTCATGATTACTTTCCTTTCAAGAAAGCAGCTTCTCTCTGTGGAGGGCACTTAATTGTGTTGCTAGCCTTTTTTAATTAGGATAATGTAGAAATGAAGTTAAATTAAACATTTTATTTCAGCAGTAGAAGAAGAGGGGACACCGGAATAACTGACTGAAGGCTGAGCCTGTTATTCTTGGTCTAGCTCCAAAGACCTGCTAATATTTATTCATAGGAGTGAAGCTAAGGAGAGATGAACTCAGCATCTTCCCAGATTTTACTGTCACTTCTGAAACAAAGAATTTCCTCACTCAACATAGGGAGGAAACATAAGAAAACATCTCCTTGTGTCCCATCCCTGGGGAAAACAGTCCAGCCCTGGTACACAGGAGAGCCAGGGTGCTGTGGGACCATCCCTGCTGGGTTGGAGAACCATCGTGCTATAGTGACATATTAAAAAAGCAAGTTTATTTTACAGCCAAAGCTCTGAAAAAGCTTGCTTCTTCTCTATAGCATTTGGGTGACTYTTTAGTAAAAAGCACGGGCAGTTTAAAAGCCTGTAGCAAACTGGTGTGCGGTGTTCAGTGCTCCAACCCATGCATGCACGTCCCCCCATGAGGGACGTSCCGGAGAAACATGTCCCTTCCCAGCAAGTAGGAGCTGGCTTCTTGTCTAAGCTGGGAAATCCAATAAAATATTTAGTAACCGTGTGAGTCCAAATATCCTAAGGACAGCTGTGGATATGATTTGATTTGAGGCTCTTTTATGGCAGTGGTCCTTCAGCTGTCWTCTTCTTACCAGAAACCTTGGAAAAAGGCAAATTGGAGGTGCTGGTGATGGAGGGACAGGCAGGAGAGGGGAGAAGGGATGTGTGCATCRTCCTTGGGCATGAATTTCAAGGGTGAGAAAGCCTTGGGGTTGATGGATTACCAYCAGGAATCTGGAGTTCATCCATTGTCCTTGGCTGATGGGGGGAGGCTGATGAGAAAGGGGTAACAGGAGATGAAGGCTCCTGGTGATCCTCATGTTCCTGGGAAGCCCCAGCTCAGCCTCGTGGAAGCCATCCTCCAGGCACAGAGCTCCTCCTGTCTCCTCCAGTCAGAAAAATGGGATGGTTTGAGGAGATTTGGGTAAAAMCACCTGATTTAGCTAAGGCATGATATGTTTATGAACTGCTGAGGCTCTAGGGCAAAAGCTACCCACCACCCTGGAGATGCAGGGAGCCCCAGGTACCGATTTTTAATGGCTGCTGTAAATGCCTCAGTTTCCCTTCTGGGTGTTGGTCATGGCGTGGGGTCAAATGAGGCTTTTGGGGGAAGAGCTAGGAAAAAAAAGAAGGTGGCAAATAAATAGAACTTTTGCTCTCAAACAGCCAAATCTTTAACCAGTGCCTGTCCTAGAGGGGATAACAGGCTTCTGTTGAGCAGGTCAGTAGGYACCTTCACGTTGTTGGTTATCTGGCAGTGCAAATTTCCATCTCGTCTATGTGATACCCTCTGTGTAYATATGAGGATATCTATAGCATGTATATATCTGTCCCAGCATGGTTAATATGAATCTGCCCTGCTGTGATTCCTGAAGGCCACAGCATGATAAAATACCTGCCATACACCCGGCGTGCTTGTCGCTTGATACTGTTATCTCCTTTTTTCCCCTATCAAAAGCAGGAGCATGTCAAGCCCTTTTCTTCTAACACCTTTTGCAGTGAGCAGGGAATAAAAATGTTTCCCTTTCCTCCCCAGTCACTTTAGTGGGAAGGCAAAGGGGTCTAAACTGGGGTACCAGCCCTCGGCAGCTGCTGGAGAAGGGAGGGGAGGACTTTAGCCAGGTGTATTTTTACCAAAGYGATGTGATAAGAAGCAAAGCCTGCRTGAAGATAAGCTTGTTTATTTTATTAGCAGACCAAGGATAAATCCTGGGCTCTTGTCATCGCTCAGCCTGACCTGCTGGCATGTGGAAACCACAAGCTGCCTTGTCCGGAGTAGGGTTTTATTATGTGGTTAAGGACTATCATTTCATAGTGTGGAGATGYCCAGTGGGAAAAAGAAGATGAAAGACTCAGGTGCTCTGAGATATCCTTGGTGGAGGTAGGTGTGTAAGTCCTTCCCCTCGAGGGAATGGAGTCTGAATGGCCCTGATGGTTTCTCCCTTGCACATAATATACAAACCATATTTATTTGACAAAAAATACACTTATTTTCCAAGCTTAGCCAAGCATGATTGCATCTTAAATGGTGCTGGAGTGATGTTTGCTGCCAACCCTCCTTCCTGTTTGTGGTGGCTCTGCTGGTAGGTGGAGATGAGAGAGGATTTTGGGGGAGAGGGAGGATCTCCATACCAGCAGGTGAGTCAGGGCCAGGAAAGGCACCATTAGAAGATGTGTGGGAGATAACAGCGTGTGCATGGAAGGTGACTGCAGAGGATGTGGCCTCCCGGGAGCAGGAGAAGCAGGAAGCTGGGCTGCTGGTGTGAGTAGGCGTGTGGTGAAAATCTCCGTGGTGGGCTCCGTGCTCTTCCCCACCAGATCCTGGAGTAACTCAAGGTCAGGCAAGGAAGCTGCCACCACCCTGAAGGAGATGAGGCACAAGACTGCAACACCCTGAGACACTTCTCATTTTCCCAAAGAGGAAGATTTTCTCCTAGCACTTTGTCCTGAGGACCAGAGACAGGTGTTCAAAGAGTCCTTCTCAGTCCTTACTAACCCGAGGCTGCTGGCAGCTCTACAAACACTGGTGGTGATTTACACCTGGTGAAAGCTGACTCACAAAGTACTTCACCAAAAGGTTAAGTAGAGGTGTACCCATTTTTGGGGAAGAAAACTGAAGCCGAGAACTGAAAGCTTTGATCTATCATCACCAGTGGCAGAGCCCAGGTCATCCAAGCCCATTGAGTCACGCTGCTTTCCACCCCTCTCCGGGCAAGGGTTGGGCTACCAGCCCCATGGCAGTACCTGCCCCGGCTCTGGTAGAGCCAGCTCGTATGGTGCAGCCATCACAGCTCGCTGTGGTGACCAGCCTTCTCTCTTCAGCCTTGTTTCTAATGAAAAGTATTCCCAGGACCAGAGTGCTAGATCTCCGGCTTGCCTAAAGCATGGCTTTCCTCCAAAACCATCCTTTAGTCTTCCTCTTGCTACTACTTAATTCCAGGCAGTCTTTTGGGGCTATAGTTTGCTTAGAAGTCAACAGTGTCAATAAAATTGCCCGTACGGAATATAATACTGAGTGATGGAATGGCCAAGTCATAGAATCATAGAATCACAGAATGGTTTGGGTTGGAAGGGACCTTTAAAGGTCATCTAGTCCAACCCCCCTGCCACGAGCAGGGACATCTTCAACTAGATCAGGTTGCTCAGAGCCCCGTCCAACCTGACCTTGAATGTTCCCAGGGATGGGGCTTCTACCACCTCTCTGGGCAACCTGTGCCAGGGTTGCACCACCCTCAGTGTAAAAAATTCCTTCCTTCTATCTAGTCTGAATCACCCCTCTTTTAGTTTAAAACCATTCCCCCTTGTCCTACGCTACAGGCCCTACTAAAAAGTCTGCCCCCATCTTTCTTTTAAGCCCCTTTTAAGTATTGAAAGGCTGCAGTAAGGTCTCCCTGGACAGTCAGACTGGAAGAGTGCCTTGGTCTCGTCCTCCATCCAGCACCCTGGATTTTCCACACCCCTCGTCCTAACACCAGTGAAATTCCCCTGCTTCTTCCCCCAGCACACCGATTAGCAATTCCCTCCCGCTGCACGCCTCTAAGCAGCATCGCAATCCTCTGATGCAATTAATATCTGTAATAAGGGATTATGGAAAAAAATCTCATTTGCAACCAGGGGAAGAGAGAGAGATTTCTGGGTTACTGGAATATTTCCTGGCCAGCCGTGCCTCTGCAAGATGCGCTTCTCAATGGTCAGTTTGACTCCGTTCTCCAGCAAACCCACAGTTTTTGATGTCCCCGTCAGAGATGCTTTCTGTCACCCTGAGGAGGCATCTGACAAGATCTGCCTCGCCTGGTGTGGAAGAACATCCTTCATCACCCATCCCAAGTCCTTGCGATGCTTCTGCCAGCTCTCGGCTCGGCCTCCTCAGCAGCTTGACCTTTGCAAATGTCCATGTGTTTCCTTGGGGCTAGAATAGAGGCAATCCTTTAAACTGGCTATTTGTTCTTACCTTGGTAATCACACTTTGCATTTCTAAGGCCTCTTTAATCCAAAGATGTAGCTGTGAATTAAATCAGGGGAGGAAAGTCATGAATTATGTCCAGGTAGCCCCATTACACACCTGAGTTATGTGAAATATGGGAAATCAGGAATATTATTTTAAGCAACGTGGGAGGTCAAGGAGAAAATCCGAATGTTCTGAGTTGCATCTTCTCATCTGCAGTATGGAAAGCAGCATCAGAGGTGGATTTCAACCCATCTGCAGCAAAGCAGTCTTCATAAGCCCAGCTGTCCGGGAGCCCAGACCCATCCGGTTCCAGACCTCTGCCAAATACCAGTGAATTTAGCCTTGACTTGAAAACAGCATTGGCACAGATCACTGCGCTGGATCCAAATGCCTTTCCAAAATTAGAAGTGGGGGAAGGAGCTTGTCCCTGCACTCAGCGTTTCAAAACCAGCTTCTCCTCTTGCCACAGAAAGCATTGCTTCACCTGTGGGTACCCTGCTCTGAAATTTGATTTTTATATATATATAGGAGAAAGTCTTGACAGCTTTGTGCTGTCTCTTTTGCCACGAACGTCCTGGCTGGCCACATCCACGTCCTATCACCTCAGTTTCTCTCTAGCTTTGCAGCCAGGCTATCTCGCCCCATAAGATTTGGGTGGAGGAGGAACCGCTAGAGCCCCATGTCCAATGCCACCAGCCTCCCAGGCACGGACAAACAACTCCATGCTCGGGAAGGAGGGCAGAGCCATCGCTCAAGTTCTGTTGCGACGGGTGTGAAGACCTTGTCTGTCTCCAGTTCTTGCTTCTACAGTAGGTCTATTATTTGTTTTTTTAAAGGAGGTCTATTTGTTTTCAACTTAACTGCAGCCTGGCCAGAATAACAATCTCTGACTCTGGCAGGAATATCATTGTTCCAACTATTTTAAGTTTGTTTTTTTTTTTTTTCCTGCAGGAGTCTCTGATGAAGCATCTAAACACTTGATGGTGGCGTTTTGATGGTCACTTCTTAGAAACCTGCTGAGGGCACCACTGTCTCTCCATCCTGGGAGACATCCCCATCATCCCACCTATGCCAGAAGTACTTGGGGAAGAAGAAAGGAATTCCCTTCTTCTTTAGTTTATTTTCTCAGTACCTATCTGTATGTATAACTGGGTTTTCCACACAGGGGATGTACAATTTCAGCAGAACACAGTACGTTGAATTTTGCCTTCAGCTACACTCTGTGAAGCCAAGATTTGCTCCAAGCTAGCGAGGGAGGGCCAAGCTACCAGCACACCACAGCTACAAGCAAGGTACTTTGTAAATATTCTGTATTGCCCCTTCGAAGCAGCAGGTTACCATCACTGCTAAGCCATTTTAAAAGGTATTGCCAGGGTGAAGGCACAGTTTGGCACGGCATCTTTCTGGTTGCAGTTTGTGCTCTCAAATATCTGTGTGTCCCCGGCTGCTCTTTCCGTCTCTTGCTGTTTTCCTGGGAGAAAATTCTTGAGGCTGGAGCATTTCCCACTGGCAGAGATCCACCAGTTCCCACTGAATCGGGAGAGAGCTGCGGCAAGCTCTTAACATCTTCCCAGAGATGCTCAGCGCTTTCCTGGGAGCAACCCGGGAGGATGCTGAGGCAGGGTACGGGTCCCAGCATCTTGTGGACTCTGTGCCTGGCAGCATAAGGAGCCTCAATTCCCTCTGCTACGGCGATGGAGGAAGTCCCCTGATGTCTCACTACCTCCCTAAATACACGCTTTTAATAAAGAGCCAATTTAATTTCCCAAGCAATGAGTCATCTCGTGTTATTACCTGGCGTACGGTAACCAGAACAGCAGCCACAGCATCTTTTCCTTGAAAGAAGGATGTTTCCATTCCCTCCTCCATCCCCGGCTTTTCACAACTCCGCTCCTATTTTTTTTTTTCTGTTAAGTGGAAACCCTCTCCTCTCCCAGCTTCCCTCCTTTCTAAGCTACGACGGGATGAAGCCAGCAGCAGGGATAAAAGGAGGAGGCCGAGCCGCCAAGGGTGCCCATCGGAGGGGCTGAGGCACCAGGCTGGAGGGGAGCAGGGTTACACCCGGACCAGCAGCTCCGCTTTGCTCTTTGGACCTGGAGAAAGTCCCCGGCTACTGTAAAGCTGCACTTTCTCCCTCCCTGCTGGGACAGGTCAGTAATGAATGCCATGACCAGCGTGGCCGTGGAGCTTCAAACCCACGCAAGGGTGGGAGTGAGATGGCAGAGATGGCACCTTTTCCCGAGTCCCCGGCTGATGCTGCCCGGCACAGGCRGTGTCCCCTGTCCCGTCCATAGCTCACGGCACCCGTCCCACGTGCCACGTTCCCTGGTTTTCCTTTCAGTCACCCTACTGTCATCCCGGTCCAAATTCTCCCCACATGTACTAGAGGAACGAATCCAGCTCCCTCCCACGCTCCCGCAGACACCACATTCTGTGGGATGGGTCATTTCACCCCCAAAAATCTCCCACATTCTGTGGGATGGGTCATTTCACCCCCAAAAGGGAGTTGTGTGCCCCAGCACCCATCTGGGCTCCTGAAGCAGAGCACCTAGTCTCCAGCCCTGCCACCTTCCTCCTTCCAGCAAGGGTGGAGGCGAGCGCCTGGTGGCATTTTGTGATGTGCCTTGGGGCRGGAGTGGGATGCTCGGAGAGGTCCCACCACGAGGGGCCAGGACCTGATGTGCCCACCCAGGAGCAGGACTCCACACACGCCAGCATGTTCCCACCTTTAATATCACCCCAAAGAGGGAGATTTGCTATTAATAAATAGCCCAGATGAACTGTTATCAGGTTAATGTTGATAATCCAAATCGCACTGGCATTTCAAAAAATGCTCATTAATGCAAGAGCGGRTCCTACCTTTTTTTACCTCAACCCTGCTCTCATACACCAGGAGCAGCCCTGGGAAATCCTGGTCGCAGGGCGTCTCGGTTTAGGGGCTCGAGGGATGGAGGGGATGCGGGGGGGCTGCAGGAGGAGACGAGCCGGGGAAAGGGGATGCGGGCAGAGCCGTTGTCTGCCCTGGTGAGCTCTGCACGGCAGCTCAGCCGTCGCTGGAGCGATGCTGTTGGCACTCGGGTTAATAATTAAACCGTAGTATGATCATAGATACAAATATGAAAATCCAGGCAGTTCCCCTTGCTTAAAATATGACAAAATAAAAAAAAAAAAATCTGGAGCTAAATTAACAATGTGGTCTCCCAATTATAGCCACCCTCCGGTGAATATGAGGTTGTCATGGCAACCTGCCCAGCAAACGATGCGGCCAAAAATAAAGCACAGCGGGGAGAGAGATCTTTTGAATCTGATTTTGCCGTCAAAGTAGAATTAAGGTTTCTTCAGAGGCCGGCTCTTTTGCTTAATTTATGGCTGCGGTTCTTCCGTTGGTGATCATTAACATGATCCGTTGAGCCAGACGAATATTACGGCAGAACTAGACGGAGAGCATCAAAGAATCCATGGCTAGGAAAAAAGTTATGTCTTGAATATAACCCAAAGAACAAGAAAAGAGGAATGATTAGGCGGGTTGATGTTTTTGAGAGCCTGATGGGGCAAGGAGAAGGTGATTTAAATGGCTTATAGGAGCATTTCCAAGTGGCTTTGAGCAGGTCTGAAGGGGCTAAATGGATCCAGCTGGCTAGAAGGGTGTTTAAAAGGTGTTTAAATTCTGGTTTTTACATTTCTTGACTCAGAGCTTCGCGTATTTACATGGAAACGCTTGATTTATATGGGAATATCTGCAGTTTCCTTCTTTTAAGCTCAGCTTAAAACCCACCTCCCTCAAGCCCGGGTGGATGCCACTGACCGTGGAAGAGGAGGGATGGGAGAGGGCACGGTTCTCGGGCTGAATCCCGAAGGATGCAGCCTTGTCTGGCCACGCTCCGGCGGTGGAGGTGGGAAAATGCAGAATTACAGCGTTCAAGGGGAAAAAATGACAACACAAAATCTGCCCTGCAAGCTGGGCGGTTCAGCCGCCGGTCCCGGCGGGCTGGGTGGGTTCGGTGGTCCGGGTCTGGGGAGGGGGGGGAGCTGATAGAGACCCCCCGGGGTGCCGGGGGAGCCGGCACCGGCCCGCCTTGCGCGGGCAGGCCGGGCGGCGGGGCGCGGACTACATCTCCCGGCAGGGCCGGC